>JAQPPZ010009746.1:0-25931 GCA_028583015.1 Wollemia nobilis | reverse complement strand
ATCATGAACAATGATCTTCTTTTCTGCATGCCCACATTTGAAACGGGCAGGCCAATGTTGCCGCCGCTTATGCTGATGAATCCTTGCTTGCTGTTGTTCTTCCTGCATTCAAAGAAACAGTAAACGGTTTAGTAGCACCTGTGTTAAAAATAAACAAAAGCATAAAGGCTACTGCCAATAAAACAGTCACTGTCATCTGCAGGTCAATGAAGAACCAAAAATCGACTAAAACACGATACTATTTGCCAGTAAAATGCCTTCTAGAAAATACATTCGAACGTTGTTAACTGCAATATATATTTGAACGTAAAATATAAACTATTCAAACAGCATGAACGTGATGTAAGTGCGTGATAACAGGATAATCTAGAATAAAATAAAAAGCGTGCGGGGCACCCGAGCGGGCCGCCCACGCTAAAACTTAATTTCGAAGCCAATCCACCAGGGACGGGCTCGAAATCTCAGGAAGAGAATTGTCGTCGAATGGATGTTGCTGTGATCCAACGTCGGGTTTGAAGATCCAGATCCACGCTTCTGGAAACCACTCACTAACCTCTCATGCGAAAGAGATCAAGAGTGCAGAAGAAATGAATCAGAAAAGAAGCAATTGGGCCTTCTAGTTTGACAGCACTTCGTTGCTTTTCGAATACCTGCCAACCTTTCCTCCTTTGGGTGGAAAAATCCACCATTTTATAGACCCAGGGGGTCTCCTTGAATGGCGTGCATAAGCGCCACGTGTTGGTCAAAGGTGCCATGTGGCGGTCGTGTCTCCTCGAGAGAGGAAAGTCCTCCACGACTCGGGCTTTCGTTAATGCCACTACGACAGTCCTTCAACGGCCCACGTAACTAACTGTGGTGTCACTGCCAGTTGTCTAAAGCCCACCTTAAATCATTTTAATGGCACTTTTAAATGTTTTAATGTTTGCCTTTAATTGTTTGAATTCCGCCTTTGAATGCTGACGTGTCGCCTTGATGCGAAGGCAAGGGTCTATCACGATATCGCGACGTTGTGATATCGCGACGTTGTGATATCGCGACATCGCGATATCGCGACATCGCGATATCGCGACACTAAGAACAGAATAGGGCGTAGGGGAGGGATTTGTCGCGATATCATGACTGTCGTGATATCACGACAGCGCGATGCCGCGGCTATCACGATATCGTGACTATCGCGATATCGCGACAGCCGATGCCCCGACTGTCACGATATCGCGACTGTCGTGATATCACGACAGTCGTGGTATCGCGACTGTCATGATATCATGATAGCCATAGCCACGGCTGTCGTGATATCATGATTGTCATGATATCGCGATAGCCAATGCAACGGCAGTCGCGATATCGCGACGTGTCGCGATATCGTGACAATCGTAGTATCGCGGCTATCGCGATATCGTGATCGTCACGATATCGCGACAACGCGATGCCATGGCTGTCGCGATATCATGACTGTCGCGATATCGTGATAGCGTGATGTCATGGCTGTCATGATATCGTGACTATCGCGATATCACGACCATCGCGATATCGTGACAGGCAGCATTTGCCTTAGTGCTTCACAGTAATCTTTGCCTGACTTGTTTAAAAGCAATTTTGCCTAAGTTTTGAAAGCAGTTTTTGCCTAAGGCTTTCTTTTGCTCAAGGCTTTCTTGCTTAAGTTTTGCTTAAGGCTTAAAGTTTTGAAGTTTGCTTTAGGCTTGAGGTTTGCTAAAGGCTTGTTAAAATGACCAACTTTGCTCTGCTCACTTTTCGACCTTCTAAACTATTGTGTGAGTGGCTAGGACCATCTGTTTGACCTTTGAGGGCTGCCCTGAAAGTTGTGTATGTCAATGCGATCAGTGTTTGTAGTCACTTAATCGGATTGGTGTTGTTTTGGTGTCTACAGATGCCCCTTTTTGGGAAGCGCTGCGGGTGATGCAGTGCTGAGCAAAAATAGATGACCAAAGCACTAATGATTAGGGTTTCTTGGTAACCTAACCAACTTTTGATGCCCCAAGTATGGAAAGGGCATGCATTCTTGAATCCTTGCTTCTGACGAGCTAAGGAATTTGATTTCAAGTGTTAACCTATTTTGGTGAGGTGTGACTTGAGCTTGGACATTGATCAGTCATGATTAGGCAAAGGGCGTAACCTTTTGTCCACAGGGGGAACCTTGTGTTCATGCTTCGGGAATGCCAAGTGTTTGATCAATTTGATGATTGCTTGTTTACTGCCCCAAGCAGGAGCGTGATTGTCTTTGTCAATGATTCTTTGAATGCATGCCATTGCCTTGATTGGGTGTGTGCTTGTTGATTGGTGACTAAGTGTGACTACCCCCTCAAGCGACGAATCGATGAGGGAATGACCTTCATGAGAAAAGCGACGAGTCGCTTGACCCAAGATGACTTAGGTTAGGGTGCCTTTAGATGTTTTACCGTTTAAGCACGTGCAATTTCCCAACATTTGGACCTATTTTTGGTGGGTGTTAACCCTTTTGGTGATGCCATAATGAGGTGAAATCATCAAAAACCCGTCTTCCCGTGGAGCGGTCCAGCTATGGTAGCCTTCTTGGGGAAGTGGGAAAATGACAATTTGAGCCCCGACATCGATTTTTTATGCCAAGAGGTTAAGTGCAAGAGCACTCGTGTCCGGCAACTTATTGCTTATGTTTTTGTGTTGCATTTTTTTGATGTTTTTGTTGTTTTGATTTTCTTTCTTTGTGTATATGTCATGATTTTATGTTATGCACAATGATTGATGTTGATGGATGCATGCTACTTTATATTGATGTATGCATATGGTATGATAAATGTGATTGTTGTATGTTGATTTATTTTGATGGATGCATTTTGTGATGAATGCAAATGTTTGTGATTTATATGTGATACGCAGAAATGAAATGGATGGATGGACTTTGTGGTATTTGGCTATGGCACCATAGACTTTCTTTTTTTTTTTTTTTTTGGGTTTGTTGTGATGGATTTTTTTTTTTTGACTTTGTATGTATACATGGGGTTTTTTTTTTTTCTTTTTTGTATTTTCTGATGGTATTGTAAGGATGAAAAATAGCGCAGTTGGTTTAGAAATGTAGCTAGGGTTTTCTGAGACTCAGACGGTTTTAACTTACTAGCCATGGCTGTACTTTATCTTACAAGACTTTTGAACAAGGTATGAATCGGACTTGTTTTTGACCAAGTTATTTCACATCCCTGTGTGTGCAATTGAGTTCATTTATGTGGTATTTTTCAGGATACCGCCAGTGCCAGATGGGCTTTCAACCGAACTCTGTATTGAGGATCACCTAATTAGCTCCACTAACTCCTTTGTTGTATTTAGTTAGATTAATCTGCGGTGTTATCCAGGATACCCTAAGCTAGCTCATCCTTATGCAAACATTGGTCCGTACGCACGCAAAGCGAATGTGACAGACATATCGTCATGCGGGTAGGATACCACCATTGCCAGATAGGCTATCAACCAAACCTGTAATGAGGATCACCTAGATGGTTTTTCGAATGCTGAGAATTCTAGGGATTCAAGTTCAGGATATTTGTTGGCTTAATGGTTGAGAAAGTTGCTCGTCTATATAGTGATGAAGATCACTGTTTATTTTCTATTAATTCTTTTTGAGCAAGGATTTTGAATAGTGGTGATAACCACTGTTATTTGATTTTGTGTTTTGGGTATTTTGAATTTGAGCTTGTGAATGGCTTTGATCCTTGTGGCCTTGGGGATGACTACCCATCCTGGTTAGGGGCGGATAGTATGAATCCTTACGACGTTGGGGACCAAGGGGATGATGGAGATTATGGAGTAAGGGCATTGATCTTTTAGGCCTTGGGGATGACTACCCATCCTGGTTAGGGGCGGATAGTACGAATCCTTACAACTTGGAGACCAAAGGTGAATGGAGAGTGTTAGGATGATGATTTGTTGGAATTTTGTTTGTGAATGGTGTTGATCCCTTTAGGTTTTGGGGATGACTACCCATCCTTGGCAGGGACATGTAGTACAAATCCTTACAACTTTGGGAACCAACTATGATTGGGATTTGGTAGTGGTGAAAACCACTGTGTATGGAGGTGAATGGATAGGAAAGAGCTTGTCCTTTTTTGAATTTTCAGCATTCTGGAACCATTCGCACGGGGGAATGAGCAAGATAACCGTTTCGCTTATGGTGACCTGGATTACTGTGCAGGTTTCATCTTTCATTCACACAACTTGGGAATTTTTATGTGTTTTAATTTGTGTTGGGATGTTACGTAACAAGGTGTATCTCAAGTGTAACTCTACCTTCATAAAATCTGTTTGACTTGATACATTACATGGCTAAAGAGCAAAATGATGACTGAATCACGAAAACTCTTGATACATTAAAAGACCACTGACTCTAGTATGGTAAAAGCAATGCATGGTGTTTTTTTTTTTTGTAAAATGGAACAGTGTGGAACAAGATGGACTAGTAGAACCATGACAGCCTATGGTGCCTTTGACCTATATGACCACAAATATGCAATGTATGGATGCAATGCTTTGATGCATCTATGTATTTTTGTATTTTTGATGGATTGATTTTTGTGAATATGAAGATGAAGTGCGAGAAGAGCTCTCTATTGATGAATTTGAGTATGCCTAGAAATGAGATGCAAATTTTTGTTGTTTTTTGATGATTTTTGTTGTTTTTGAAATTTCTTGATTTTTGACCAAGCGATTATGGAAATCCTTGGAGCATTTTGGGATTGACCAAGCAATTTTAAGAATCCTTGGAGCCTTTTGGGATTGACCAAGCGATTTTATGGATCCTTGGAGCATTTTTGGGGTTTGACCAAGCGATTGCAATAATCCTTGGAGCATTTTGGGATTGACCAAGTGATTGCAAGAATCCTTGGAGCCTTTTGGGATTGACCAAGCGATTGCAATAATCCTTGGAGCCTTTTGGGATTTGACCAAGTGATTTTGATAATCCTTGGAGCATTTTGGGGTGACCAAGTGATTGCGATAATCCTTGGAGCTTTTGGTGATTTACCAAGCGATTGCGATAATCCTTGGAGCATTTGGGGATTGACCAAGCGATTGCGATAATCCTTGGAGCTTTTGGTGTTTTGACCAAGTGATTGTGATAATCCTTGGAGCATTTGGGGATTGACCAAGTGATTGCGATAATCCTTGGAGCATTTTGGGGTGACCAAGTGATTGCGATAATCCTTGGAGCATTTTGGGGTGACCAAGTGATTGCGATAATCCTTGGAGCATTTTGGGGATTGACCAAGCGATTGCGATAATCCTTGGAGCATTTGGGGTGACCAAGTGATTGCGATAATCCTTGGAGCTTTTGGGGTGACCAAGTGATTGCGATAATCCTTGGAGCTTTTGGGGTGACCAAGTGATTGTGATAATCCTTGGAGCATTTTGGGGTGACCAAGTGATTGTGATAATCCTTGGAGCATTTTGGGATTGACCAAGTGATTGCGATAATCCTTGGAGCATTTTGGGGTGACCAAGTGATTGCGATAATCCTTGGAGCTTTTGGGGTGACCAAGTGATTGCGATAATCCTTGGAGCATTTTGGGGTGACCAAGTGATTGCGATAATCCTTGGAGCTTTTGGGATTGACCAAGTGATTGCGATAATCCTTGGAGCTTTTGGGGTGACCAAGTGATTGTGATAATCCTTGGAGCTTTTGGGGTGACCAAGTGATTGCGATAATCCTTGGAGCTTTTGGTGTTCTGACCAAGTGATTGTGATAATCCTTGGAGCATTTTGGGGTGACCAAGTGATTGCGATAATCCTTGGAGCTTTTTGGGATTGACCAAGTGATTGCGATAATCCTTGGAGCTTTTTGGGTGACCAAGTGATTGCGATAATCCTTGGAGCATTTTGGGGTGACCAAGTGATTGCGATAATCCTTGGAGCTTTTTGGGATTGACCAAGCGATTGCGAGAATCCTTGGAGCATTTTTGGGATATGGCTCTCTTAGATATGAAATGGTCACAAATGACTGATATTCAAGGGTTCTGTTTCCTTGATACCGTCAAGAGAAGCTAGCCGGTACGTCCCGGGTCCTATTTTGCTATCAATGACATATGGACCTAACCAATTTGCCGTGAACTTGTCCCTTAGGTGGGACGGCAAATTAGAGTTCTGTTGGTTTTCTTTCAAAACCAAATCACCAACCCGAAAGTCCCTTAGGTGAACTTTCATGTTGTAAGCTTTCTTAAGCCGCTCTTGATAGATACGTAAGTGCTCGAGAGCATTAACGCGTCGTTCGTCAAGCAACGTAAGTTGGTCTAACCGGGCCTACCGTGCAGCGTCATCATCGATGAACTCCTGCATTGATATGCGAGAGGGAAGGAATTTCCAACTCGAGAGGCATTACTGCCTCTGAGCCATACACGAGCGAAAACGGAGTTGCCCCAGTTGGCGTCCGAATGCTAGTGCGATAAGCCCAAAGGGCAAGTGGGATTTGGATGTGCCAATCCTTATGACTGTCTACGACCATATTTTTAAGGATGGCAACTAGTGTTTTGTTTGACGCCTCTGCTTGCCCATTTGCCTGTGGATAATAGGGTGTCAAAAAACTGTGCTGAATTTTGTACTTTGTGGTCAAAGCACGCACGTCTTTGTTCTTGAATGATGGCCCATTATCCGAGATTATTTTGGATGGAATACCAAAACGACATATGATGTTATGCAAAATGAACTCCACAATGCGGGGGCCTGTCGTAGAGGTCAGCGGAATTGCTTCCACCCACTTGGTAAAATACTCTGTGGCCGTTATGATAAACGTGTGACGGCCTGATGACGTAGGGGAGATCTTTCCAATTAGATCGAAGCCCCACTGCAAAAATGGCCAAGCATACTGGACTGTCTGCAGGGCCTGGGAAGGTACGTGCATCAAATTGGCATGATGTTGACACTTCACGCACTTCTTGACATATGCGCAACAATCTCGCTCTAAATATGGCCAATAATATCCCATGCGAAGAATGCGCTTTGCAATGGCCATACCACTAAAGTGGCCACCACATGTACCATCGTGCGCTTGGGCGATTGCCCAAGTGGACTCTTGCTGGTCCAAGCAACGAAGAAGAATTCCGTCATAGCTGCGACGATACAAAATGTCTCCTATCAAGACATACTTAGCCGCTTTCTGCTTGAATGTTCGTTTTGCGGCGCGCGTCAATCCAAGGGGAAGATTACCTAACTTGAGGTAGTCTCTAATGGGTAAATACCAGTCCTGTTGATCGAAAACCTCGATAGTATGAACAGCCAATCCCTTTTGAAGTTCTTCCCTAACAAACGCTGAATGGGATAGAACTTGCAAGAATAGCGTTGTGTTGCTATTAATGGGAGTAGGGGAAAACAAGGACCCCCAGTTGGCACGTTTCAGACGATCTCGGATTCGAAAGAACTTATCCGAGGATGGTTCGATCTGGATCATGTGGATTCCTAGCGTCAAGTCTGAGCTTGCACGCTCCATCACGGATTGCGATAAGGTTTTGACTTGAATGGTTGTCATATCACCGGAAAGGTCTTGCGGAATTAGTGACCCCAAGGAGGCCATTGTGTCCGCAAAATGATTCGATGATCGAGGGAGTGCCTCGATGTCATACCACTCAAGTTTTGCCAGGAATTTGTCCACAAGGGCTTTATAAGCCTGCAAAACTGGGCATTTGCATTTATATACCCCTTTGACTTGATTGACTATTAACAGCGAATCACCAAAGATGTTCAGTCGTTTGATGTTCATGGCGATTGTTGTCTGAAGACCTAGGAGCAAGGCTTCATATTCTGCATTATTGTTGGTGCACTGGAAGTTTAATTTAAATGACAGGGGCATTGGAGCACCCTACGGTGTGAAGAATACAATTCCCGTGCCACCACCTTGCTCACATTTAGAACCATCGAAGAATAGGGTTATGTCGGCCTGTGACTCAGGCTCATCAGAATCTGGCGATTCTGATACATGGAAGACCCCATCATCGGGTAGTTCTATGACTAGAGGCTGATCGTCTTCAAGAGGAGCCTCTGCTAGTTGATCGGCTATGACTTGTCCTTTGATAGATTTTTGTCCTATGAACTCAATGTCAAACTCCGTCAACAACATGATCCATTTCGTCGTGCGACTACTATGATAAGTACGACTCATCATGTATCGCAATGGATTCTCCTTAGACACAACATACGTAGTGTTGCTCAGCATGTAGTGGCATAGCTTTTTGGTAGCAAACACCACTGCTAAGCAGAGTTTTTCAACGTATGCATAGTTAAGTTCGTAACTGACCAGGGTGCGGCTAAGATAGTAAGTAGCCTGTTCTTTGTGAAGTTCATTCTTCCGGGCCAGCATGGCGCCCAGTGCCACCTCGATAGGCTGAGATGTATAAGTAGAACGACACTCCTGGTCTAGGTGGTGCCAACACTTGCGACGAAGCCAAGTATTGTTTGATTTCGTCAAAGGCTGACCGGCACTCGTCATCCCAATGAAATGTAACCCCCTTGTGCAATAATTTGTTCATGGGTCGGCATTTGTTAGATAATTGCGCTATGAAGCGTTTAATCGATGCGACCTTTCCTTGCAGACTTCTGAGTTGCTTGATAGTGGTTGGGGGAACCATTTCAAGGATTGCCTTGACTTTCTTTGGGTCCACTTCGATGCCTCGCTTTGAGACTATAAAACCCAAGAGTTTTCCAGGATGTGACGCCGAATACGCACTTCTTGGGATTCAGTCGACCTTATGCTCTATGAGGCGATCGAGAATCTTGCTTAAGTCACCGAGATGATCTGAGCGCAAAAGAGACTTGGCTAACAAATCATCCATGTAATCTTCCAATGTTTTATGCATGTAATCGTGGAAGATGTACGTCATGGCACGTTGGTAGGTAGCGCCAGCATTTTTAAGACCAAAAGGCATGACCTTATAACAAAATGTCCCCCAAGGCGTTGTGAACGCCGTTTTTAGTTGGTCTTCAGGATTGATACGAATTTGATTGTATCTTGAGAAACCATCCATTAGGGAGAGCATTTCGTGACCTGCTGTAGCGTCTACCAACGCGTCGATGCTGGGCAAGGGAAAATCATCCTTAGGACTCGCTTTGTTTAGATCTCAAAAATCGGTGCATATGCGAATCCTCCCGTCGGGCTTCTTGACGGGAACCATGTTGGACAACCATGGCGGATAATCCACGCAGATGACAAACTGTGCATCCAACAGCTTTTGCAATTCGTCTTTGACCATCAAGGCCATTGTTGGGTGCATCTTTCGTAGTTTTTGCTTTACGGGCTTGATTGTCGGATCAAGCGTTAAATTATGCGTGACTAGCTACGGGTCTAGTCCCGGCATGTCTTTGTATGACCATGCAAAAACCTCCTTCTTCGCTTTGAGAAGGGCAATGTAGTCGGCTTGCTCTTCAAGGGATAAGCTTACCCCCAGCTTGATAATCTGTGGATTCATTGGGTCTAAGCCGATGTCTACGTCAGTCGTCTCCTCGACTGACATGTGGGATCCTTCCTCCAACTGATGTGGAGTCGGGATCAAATGGATATCATTGGCTGAGTTTAGATCTGCGTTTGGAACCTCGGGTCCCTCTTCAGCTTGAAAAATATCTTGAGTTGTCCCTGGGGTAAAATGAGGCATTTCACCGAAAGGCCAGTACTACGATGGTGATAAAGGTGAATTGACGCGATCCCAGTCGATGGCATCTATGTCTAGATGCAATGATCATGCTGGATCGACCGGATTGCGGATGGGTGCGGTCAAGTCAATGGAGATCATGTGGATGGAATGAATTTGGTCTCCATTACCGCAGGTGTGATGACTTAACCATTGTGGATGCTCCCTATGCTCTGGATCTGGTTCTGTAGGGACGGGTATGAACGGATCGGCCCTATGTGTTGATAGGAGGACAGGGTCTGCTCTCGACACTGTTGTCATGATAGGGTCTCGGGGTGGACGGTGCTCATCGTGAATTTGGAGCCATGGATCCAACACCTGGTCCCACCTCGCTGGGTCTACCCACCATTCATGCCCTAACCTTATGCCCATCTGTCCCATCAGGTCTTCATGAGTTAAAGGGCGATTATGCCGTCGCGCATGACGAAGATAAATCATCTCAGTCTCATCTTCTGAATCACTTTCGGAGACCCAAAAATGTTCATTCTCTTCAGCAACTATTACTTGCGACGTTGAGGGTTCTCCTTGTTCTAGTAAGTTAATCTGGTCCCATTGCGGTTGTTCCACTCTTGGTGGAGGGACCTGATTCTCTTGACACTGTATTGATTCAACTGGAACCTCTAAGGGGAATAGCTTCAAAAAGATGTCCGGACACCGTTGATGTTCTCTTTGGGTATTACAACTTTCACCTCTCTCTAGCAAAGGAGAGGGATTACTGCTGTTGCCAAGGGTGTTTGTTGACCATGGGAGGTAATCTCCCAATGTATATTCTGTATTTGGGTTGGCATAAAGATCCGGTGCCAATCCCCCCTTGTTGCCTATTTCTAGGCCTTGCATATTTTCTACCAAGATGTCTAAGGGCAGGGGGTGGTTGAACCCTACTCCTGACTTATCATATGGCATCTGATATCTTGGTTGGCAAAGGACACGCATCCCTTGCTCATATCTCGCCTAGCCCGTATCCATGCCAATTGCATTGGCCGAGATATCTTAGAGCGAAGTCCGGGTTTGACGAGATAGTTGATGTTTTCAGCAAAAGGTTCTTCGTCTTCTTCCTTTTGCTTGCATGGTTCAAGACCATGATCAAGGCCCCCATACACAAAATTTGTCTGGTTTGGTGGGTAGCCTAGAGGAACAATTGTTCCTATGGGAAGGCGGGGTCTCCCCATGTCTTGTACTGATTCCAATGAGGGCGTTGCCACAACATTCTGCACTAAATACTCCCCCAGGCCCGTACTGGCCATTTCAACAGTGATTGTTGATGCTTGGGAGGGAGGGAACGGTAGTCCTTCCTGAGTCCATTCCATGTTTAGTGTTTTAGGAGTCTCAGCTTCCGTTTTGCTAGGTATTTCCTCTGTTGATACCGTTGATATTGTGGGCAACCCCTCTTCTAGGGGCTGAGCCTCTTCCATGATCTGTTTTCCCTTGTCCTTCTGTTTGGCCATGACAGGTGGCGTTGATAATGAAGGAGCAGATGATGAAGACTCACCTGGCTGGGATTTTGTTGATTTGGTCACCAGTGGTGCCTGCGGTATCGGACCCTGTTTAGATGGATTTAACTGGAAATCCAAATGCGTTGAAGGGAGGGTCGATTGAGGCATTAAATGTACCGCATTGCAATACTTGAAGGGCTCTAAGTCCATCGGGACTACATGTATTTCTCCTTCAAAAGCATACTTTAAGCACCGGTGAGCGATCGAAGGGACACACTTCATGTCCCTGATCCAAGGCCGCCCTAGCAGTATATTGTAAGCCATCTCGCCTTCCAACACATGGCACAATGTAGGTATTTTATTTTGTCCTACCTGGACAAGCAGAACAACTGTGCCGACCGTCGAGCATATTGCATCGTTGAAAGCTCACAGTGTGTATGTGGAGGCTGTGATGTGAGAGGTCGGCAGCTTCAAATGTTTTAGTGCTGCAGTGGTAATGATGTTACTGGACGAGCCAGTATCTACCAACACTCTCTTGTACGGGATCCCGTTGACCCGCGCGATAACGTGCAAGGGTGGATCTGCCATGTCATTCGATATTGTTTTGACTTCATCTTCTCTGAAGGTAATGACCGGCTCCGTACATCATTTCACATGTCCCACGAAGTTGTTGAAAGAATTTGCTTCGTGAGGTTGTAATTCGATGGCTTTTAAAATTTCCATAAGAGCTTCCCTATGAGGTGCTTGATTGTTGAATAAGCTCGTAGATGGAAAGCCTAGCCGATGTGGTCCGCAAACTCTACGTGAGTTTGGTCCTTATCGTGACCTCGGGTCTAGGCGGAGGCGACTGCATAGGGCGTTGTTGAGGCTGCGATGTTGTTGGAACTTCCCTTGTAGCTACCTCGGGGGCAACTGCTGGGTACTTTTTGTTCCTGGTCACTATGCTGATCATTCCCACAAATCCTTGCATGGGAAGATTCTGTCGCACCTCGTTAACCTGGAGAGGTTTTGCCTGTGCCTCGTGGGCAGGCAAAGGGTCCTTGAATACCCCCATTTGTTGATTGTTTGGCGCTATGGGGTTGTCCACGGCCAATGTTTTATTGTCGATCAAATCTTGGATTAATCCTTTGAATTTCTAGCATCCATTTAAGTCATGTCCCCTGCGCCTATGGAATCTACAATACAATTCCTCTCTGTATCCCTTAGGCTTGGGAGCGTTAGGGTCTATAGTTTGGATTTCTGGCAGGGTGACTAAATTTGCCGCTGACAAGCGGTCAAATAGGGAGTCCCTGGACTCCGTATAAGGGGTGAATTGTCGCCTAGGGCGACGCTGCTGATTCTGCTCCTGTCTTGTATTTTCTCTTTCATAACTAGGAGGCACTGCCTGGTAATTAGCCTTTTGGGGCTGCATTTCTTGCACAGGCTTGGGGACATTTATCGCAACTTGGTTAACCACAGCGGGTTGTGATTGCGTAGTCCCGGTCTTAGTGGTTTTACTCCACTCTTTCTTTTTAGGCTTGGCGATTGCGCCTTCGCCTATTTTGATCTCTTCTATAACTCTGGCTTGCGCCAAAGCTTCTTCTAAGCTGGCGTATTGCTTGCATTGCAATAGCCCAGAGATCGATTTCAAGCAACTTTTTGCGAACATCTGTGTGAGATCAGACATAGGGGGATGGTAGGGTAGCTTAGAAAGCAAAGCCCTCCATCGATTCCCGTATGCTGCCATTGTTTCTTCCTCATATTGCTTGAGGCTGGCCAGATCACTCAGTGATGCCTTCTTCCTTGTGTTGAAAGCAAAGCGTTCAAGAAACGCATCTACTAATTGATCTAGGTTGTTTATGCTGTGTTTTGGTAATTGTGTGAACCAATCCGAGGCAGGGCCTACGAATGTGGTTATGAATGTCCTAAGCAACAATGCGTCATTATCTTGGATGCCGAAGCATTGGCTTAGGAATCTTGTGACATGTTCTTGTGCGTCCTCTTCACCTTTAAAGACTGCCAATTGAGGCAACTTGAAATGTTCGGGGTAAAGAGGTGTGGGCACTGAGGGATGCACTGGATGACTACGGAGTTGACGTAATGTGGGTTTTTGATGCCCAGCAGCTTTTGTCTCTACGGACTCCAAACGCTCTAATAGCGCTTTGTATGCATCTGAAGATTTTATTTCTTCCTCTTTTGTTTGCTCCCGTTGTGAGTTATGGGAGACTGGAGGCCTATGGAGGGGTGGCCGAGTGGCAGCCCTCCCGCCTTGATGAGGCATTTTGGCCCATTCTATTTCTGGCTCATACTCCTCATAAACTTCTTGAGGAGTCTCTAGGCGAGACCTATGACCCTGATTGAGTCCCTGCTGAGGGTACCCATCATTGTTTCGGGGAGTGGCCTCCCTCTCGGGTCTATAAGGTCTCGGAGGCAAAGCTTGACGAGGTCGCGGAGACCTGTCCTGCACCAACGGGTTGTGCCTCTCATATTGTTCGGCTCTTTGGGTGCGAGGGGTTGGCACCCTCTCAGGTAGTTTATATCGCAACTCATCCGCTTCGCGCTGCATGCGCTCTTTATTCAGGCGGTATAAGTACTCTAACTCCTGATGACCTTGCTCAAGCTGCTTGATTCGGGCTTGGCGAGCGGCATGTCTAGCGACTGTCGGGTCAATTTGGTCTACCCTCTTTTGCTCAGGAGGCTTGAATGTTTCTCCTATGTGTTTGCCTCGATCTTGATGATCTAAAATTTCAATGGGTTGCTTCCCTCTGTCGAGGTAGGCGACATTTACTTGAGGCTCTGGCCTCGATGTGTGATCATGATACCTAGCAGGTGCGAAAATGCAAGGTTCCCGCGCTGTTTGTTGTCCTTGAGGAATGCGATGGCTTTCCTCGTACTCCCTTTCATGGGTTTGAAAGGGGCGGGCGGAGTTAGCTCGCCCTGTGTAAAGAGCCCTACGCTCTGGATTTTGTCTTTCTGTTCTGATGGGAGGTAAAGGAGGGACGCCATATCCACGTTGTCTCTCCAAATGGATAGTGTGCCTCTCTAGCGCTTCATCGTGCTGTGGCCACTCATGTCTAGCCTCAAAAGGCAGTTCTCTATTTACATCAAGATCTACATGTAAAGCGTCTTCCCGAAAGGGGATGTGTTGAATGGGCATACCCCACAAGAGGGGGATCCCAATAATTCTTTCTTGATGTGGTCTGACGTGGACCTTCTTGTGGGCCAGACCGCCAAGGGGGTATGACTAAGTCCTCAGGACTAAAGCGAAGGCGACTTGTGCCTGCTTCTTGTGTACCTTCCGGAGCTTCTGCCCTTGATTGGGCTTGGCTACGGGTGTACACCATTGTGGTGCTTCTCTACTATCTAAGCAGATTTTTATCTCGTTTATGATGATTTTTCTTTTTGTCTACACTAAGCGAGAAATGAACACACACATACACAAACCGTGATTATCTCTTTTAAGGATTTAAATAGTGTGTCCTAAACTGGTTTAGTGCATTTTGATGTTTTGTTTTGTTTTTGCAAGTTTTGAAGAACGTTTAAATGCATAATGTAGGCTCATATAACTCCCAAAATGGTCGCCCCTTCAATATACCAACCAGGCCGATATACCAACCTCTCTATATACCCGCCCTTACGAGAGGGAGACTATAGGTACGTGAGAGCAGATGGTACGTGGTACGTAGGTGGTACGGAAGGGGGATTGTCCTGTTAATGGCACCTACCATAGAAGACTTATCCTCGCGTGCATGGGAATCACCCCAGCGACACTCGGTCAGCTTTCGTCAGGATTTACGCCTAACAACGGTGACAATCGGGGTAATGGATGCAAATCAAGCCAAGGTGGTGATGAAATCCACCGATGGTCTTGATCAAGGGCTGGGGTTTTACGACCAGCTCCTTGGTTTAATTTTACCACGTGAAGTGTGTGTGGTTCTTTTTATTTAAAAAAAAGAAACAAGCAGCAAAAAAGAAAACTTTCCCTAAAGAAAAGGAAGCTAAAAAAGAATTTTTTTTTTTTTTTTAAACTAAATAAAGCAAGAAAATTTATGGAAAATTTCTCTACCTTTTAAACAATAAAAAAAATTCATTTTCCTTGATTTTTTTTTTTTTTTATCTTAATGAAATTTTAAACATAAACGAATGAAAGTAAACATAAACAAAAAATAATTTTTTTTTTTTTAGATTAAGCTTTCCCTAAGAAGGTAAAATTAACAGGAAGCAGGAACAGAAAAATGAACAAGAAACAACGGGAACAGTTTTAAAACCCTTACCTTTCTCTGCCCAAACTTGCTGTTTCTGACCTTCGGCTAAAAAAAAAAGGTACCTGCTAAGCACAAAACACAGCAAATCTGATTAGTTTCTGTGATTTAAAAATCAGGGAACGGTCCCACCGTGATCGCCATTGAAAGCATGAGATTCCGAAAGAAAGAAATACTGAGATGTAATAAAAACAGAACTAGTTTGATACATGAAATAACACGAATATAATCACATCAAAAGTAGGAGCACAACCCTTTTTATTCATGTGGTTCCAACTCGGTTACAATAGCATGATTTCCATTACAAAAAGTGCACAGTGATCTTCTTCCGCATGCCCACATTTGAATCGGGCGGGCCAGTGTTGCCGCCGCTTATGCTGATGAATCCTTGCTTGCTGCTGTTCTTCCTGCATTCAAAGAAACAATCAACTGTTTAGTAGCACCTATGTTAAAAATAAGACAAAAGCATGAGAAGGTCTGCTAACCAATGAAAATAGTCACTATCATCTGCAGGTCAATGAAGAACCAAGAATCGACTAAAACACGATACTATTTGCGTTCGCATATATTTTAATGCCTTCTTTGGAAAATACATTCGAACGCTGTTAACTGCAATACATATTTGAACGTAAAACGTAAACTATTCAAACAGCATGAGCGTGATGTAAATACACGATAACAAAATAATCTAGAATGAACAAAAAGCATGCGGGGCACCCGAGCGGGCCGCCCACGCTAAAACTTAATTTCGAAGCCAATCCACCAGGGACGGGCTCGAAATCTCAAAAAGAGAATTGTCGTCGGATGGATGTTGCTGTGATCCAACGTCGGGTCTGAAGGTCAGAATCCACGCTTCTGAAAACCACCCACCAACCTCTCTTTCGCAAGAGATTCTCGAGTGCGAGAAGAATGAATTCGGAAAGGAGTGCAATCGGGCCTTCGAGTTTGAACAACACTTCGTTGCGTTTTAGAAAAATGCTCCTTTTTTCCTCCTTTTTGGGTGGAAAAATCCACCATTTTATAGACACAGGGGGTCTCCTTGAATGTCGTGCATAAGCGCCACACGTTGGTCAAAGGTGCCATGTGGCGGTCATGTCTCCTCGAGAGAGGAAAGTCCTCCACGACTCGGGCTTCCGTTAATGCCACTGTGACAGTCCTTCAACGGCCCACGCAACTGACCGTGGTGTCACTGCCAGTTGTCTAAAGCCCACCTTAAATCATTTTAATGGCACTTTTAAATATTTTAATGTTTGCCTTTAATTGTTTGAATTTTGCCTTCGAATGCTGACGTGTCGCCTTGATGCGAAGGCAAGGGTCTGTCACGATATCGTGACGTCGCGATATCGCGACACTAAGAATAGAATAGGGCATAGGGGAGGGATTTGTCGTGATATCATGACTGTCATGATATCGCTATAGCACGATGCCGTGACTGTCGTGA
Organism: Wollemia nobilis; assembly: GCA_028583015.1. Taxonomy (NCBI): domain Eukaryota; kingdom Viridiplantae; phylum Streptophyta; class Pinopsida; order Araucariales; family Araucariaceae; genus Wollemia; species Wollemia nobilis. Next base: position 9,163 of record JAQPPZ010009746.1, on the reverse strand, counting down.
TATCACGACTGTCATGATATCGTGACAGTTGATGCCACGACTGTCGTGATATCGCGATTGTCGCGATATCGCGATAGCCGTAGTATCACGACTATCGTGATATCACGACAGCCGATGCTGTGGCTATCATGATATCACGATAGCATGATGTTGCGGCTATCGCGATATCATGACTGTCGCAATATCGCGACAGCGCGAGGCCGCGGCTGTCACGATATCGTGACTATCATGATATCACGACAATGCGAGGCCACGGTTGTCGCGATATCACGACTGTCATGAGGTCGTGATAGTGCGAGGTCATGACGGTCGCGATATCGTGACCGTCGTGATATCACGTCAGGCAGCATTTGCCTTAGTGCTTCACAGTAATCTTTGCCTGATTTGTTTAAAAGCAATTTTGCCTAAGTTTTGAAAGCAGTTTTCGCCTAAGGTTTTCTTTTGCTCAAGGCCTTCTTGCTTAAGTTTTGCTTAAGGCTTAAAGTTTTGAAGTTTGCTTTAGGCTTGAGGTTTGCTAAAGGCTTGTTAAAATGACCAACTTTGCTCTGCTCATTTTCCAACCTTCTAAACTGTTGTGTGAGTGGCTAGGACCATTGTTTGACCTCTGAGGGCTGCCCTGAAAGCTATGTATGTCAATGCGATTAGTGTTTGTAGTCACTTAATCGAATTGGTACTGTTTTGGTGTCTACAATTAGCATAGCCATACCATGTGTGGGATTCTCATCGAACTAAAAAAAAAAAAAAATTGGCATGTAAGAGGGTAGTGTGGAACCGTTGAATGTTGCTAAGAATGTTAAGAAGCCTCGTACCTGTTTCCCATAAAAATACATATGACTAGGGTTTTGGATTTGAATTGTGCGTGCTTTTAAGTTGTAGATGTTGCAAACCATTTAAATAAGCGGTCAAAGAAACCTCATGGAAAGTGCTTCGGATAAAATAGTATGTTCCGCGTTATTAGACTGGACCCAAAATACATATGCCTAGGATACCTAGGAAATCATTAACATTTTGGTTTGACCGTCTCTGCTACTAGCTTTCTTTTGTCTGTATGCTCACACCTGCAAATGCCTACCTTATGATCCCATCCTTAAAAATTTCAGTATATAGGTTATACAAGGATACTTCCTACTTCCATCCAAGCTATTATTTCTTTTTGTGTTTGATTTTTTAACCAGCTACCTGTACGGTTTTAATTGAACATGGCAATTGCCGTAGCATCCATTACAAAATTTAGGGTGGACATACTATCTACTTCTATAGTGCTGTCATCTATTCCATCTAGACAATGCTGGCTCGTTACAACATTGATCTAACTATTCCACCCATAAGCCCTGGCCACTTCTTCGTATATAAATGTTTCGTCGGTAAAACATACAGAGACGTGGTGGGCTCGATGAAGAAGGTGCTTTCTGAGACGCTGCTCCTATATTATCTGGTGGGCGAAAGGTTTAAACTCGGGAGAAATGACCAAGTCAAGGTGTTCCATTCATCGAAGCCCTACGTAGCCATACCCTTCTGTTGTGGATGACACCAAGCAAACCCCTAGAAAACAAAATACAAAAAATAAGTTAGATATGATTTTATTAAATTTACAGGTTGACAATTTTACACTCCCATTCAAAAATAATGAATGTTGCAATAGGAGAACTTCCCTAACAGTTTTTAATAGCCGTTTGAAAAGTACCCTTCCATAACCGTCTCCAATAGCCAATAGCCATTTGAAAAGCAAGCTTCCATAACCGTCTCCAATTACCATTTGAAAAGGATGATTCCATAAACGTCTCCAATACCCATGTGAAAAACACCCTCCTATAGCTATTGAAAAGAAAGAATGCTCCCATAGCAGCGTATCCATTTGAAAATCATTATTTAATTGTTGTCTGATTTGGTTTCCTTCTTATTTTGATATTTCTGCCTAGGGTTGGGCTGGGCTGGGCTGCCTCGTGGCTATTTTTTATTTATTTTTAATGAATTTAAGGAGAACAATGGAGGAATGCTTCCATGGATAAACAAATACTCTAGGGTTAAACTACTATCTTACTTATTCTAATTGTTAGATTAGTTGAATAAGAGACATTCCGCAAAGTACTTTGGGTTTCCGCATCTCAAGATTGGAGGTTGGAGTGAAAAGGGAAGAGTATAAAATTGATATGTGTAGACACCAAAACAGCACCAATCCGATTATGTGACTACAAACACTGATCAAATTGACACAAACAGCTTTCAGGGCAGCCCTCAGAGGTCAAACAGTGGTCCTAGCCACTTACACAACAGTTTAGAAGGTCAAAAAGTAAACAAAGCAGAAGTTGGTTATTCATGGTAATCTCTCGTGAGTGATCACTATTGGATTCGACGAGATCATGTGATTATGATTCATCTTTCGAAGATCCTTATGGGCACTGTTTATGCTCTCCTTGAAAGTTAGTGTCCAAACTTTCACCTCTCTCTAACAAAGGAGAGGGGTTATTGATGTTGCCAAGGGTGGTTTTTGACCATGGGAGGTAATCTCCCAATGTATATGTTGTGTTTGGGTTGGCATAGGGATCTGATGCCAATCCACCTTGGTTGCCTATTCCTAGGCCTTGCATGTTTTCCACCAACATGTCTAAGGGCAGGGGGTGGTTGAACCCTACTCCTAACTTGTCATAAGGCATTTGGTATCTTTGCTATAAAAGGACACGCACTCCTTGCTCATACCTGCCTAGCCCGTATCCATGCCAATTGCATTGGCCAAGATATTTCAGAGCAAATTCCGGGTCAGATAGATAGTTGACATTTTCTACAAAAGGCTCTTCATCCTCGTCCTTTTACATGCATGGTTCAATACCATGGTCAAGGCCCCCATACATAAAATTGGTCTGGTTTGGTGGGTAGCCTAAAGGAACAACTGTACCGATGGGAATGCGAGGTCTCCCCATGTCTTGCACTGAATCTAGCGTAGGCGTTGCTACAACATTCTACACTAGATACTCCCCTAGGCCCGTACTGGCCATTTCAACAGTAATTGTTGGCAATTGAGGTGGAGGGAATGGAAGCCCTTCTGGAGTCCATTCCATGTTGGGTAGACTAGGAGCCTCAACTTCCATTGTGCTAGGTATCTCTTCTATTGAGATGGTTGATATTGTTGGCAACACCTCCTCTAGGGGTTGAGCCTCTTCCAGAATTTTTTTCCCTTTGTCCTTCTATTTAGCCATGACAGGTGGCATTGCTAGTGAAGGAGCGGACGATGAAGATGCACCTGGTTGGGGTTTTGACGGATTAGTCACCAGTGGTGCCCGTGGCATCGAACCCTATCTAGATGGATTTAACTGGAAATCCAAGTGCATCAATGGGAGGGTCGATTGCGGCATCAATTGCACTGCATTGCAATATTTGAAGGGTTCTAAGTCTTTCGGGACTACATGTACTCCTTCAAATGCATACTTCAAACACTGGTGAGCTATCGAAGGGACACACTTCATGTCCCTGATCCATGGTTGCCCTAGCAATATGTTGTATGCCATCTTGCCTTCCAAAATATGGCACAATGTAGGTATCATCTTTTGTCCTACATGAACGGGTAGAACAATTGTGTCAACTATCGAGCATATCGCATCGATGAATGCTCGTAGCGTGTAAGTGGAAGCAGTGATGTGAGAGGCTGGAAGCTTCAGATGTTTCAATGCTACTGAAGTAATGATGTTACTAGACGAGCCAGTGTCTACCAACACCCTCTTATACGGGATCTCGTTGACCCACGCGATTACGTGCAAGGGTGGATCTGCCATGTCATCAGATACTGGTTTAACTTCATCTTCTCGGAAGGTGATGACTGGCTCCATACATCACTTTACATGTCCCATGAAGTTATTAAAGGAATTCACCTCATGGGGATGCAACTTAATGGCTTTCAAAATCTCCATAAGAGCCTCTCGATGGGGCGCTGATTGTTGTATAAGCTCATATATGGAGAGCCTAGCCGATGTGGTCCGCAAACTCTGCATGATTTTGGTTTGTATCGTGACCTCAGGTCTAGGCAAAGGCAACTGCACAGGTTGTTGTTGAGGTTGCGACGTTGTTGGAACTTCTCTTATAGTTGTCACAGGGGCAACTCCTGGGTATTTCTTGTTCCTGGTCACTATGCTGATCATTCCCACATAACCTTGCATGGGGAGATTTTGTCGCACCTCGTTGACCTGAAGGGGTTTTTCCTGTACCTCATGGGCAGGCAAGGGATCTTTGAATACTACCATCTACTAGTTATTTGGTGCTATGGGGTTGTCCACTACCAATGTTTTATTATCAATTAAGTCTTGTATTAATCCCTTGAATTTCCAACATGCATTCAGGTCATGTCCCCTTCGCCTGTGGAACCTACAATATAAATCCTCTCTGTATCCCTTAGGCTTGGGAGCGTTAGGATCTATGGTTTGGATTTTTGGAAGTGTGATTAAATTTGCCACTGAAAAGTAGTCAAATAGGGAGTCCCTAGACTCCGTATAAGGGGTAAATTGTTGCCTAGGGCGACGTTGTTGATTTTGCTCTTGTTTTTTATTTTCTCTTTCATAATTATTAGGAGGCACTGCTTGGTAATTAGCCTTTTGAGGCTATTTTTCTTAAGCAGGCTTAGGAACATTTATCGCAACTTGATTAACCGCAGTGGGTTTTGGTTGTGTAGTCCCTATCTTAGTGTTTTTGTTCCACTCTTTCTTTTTAGGTTTGGCAAATTTGCCATCCTATATTTTGATCTCTTCGATAACTCTGGCTTGTGTCAGAGCTTCTTCTAAGGTAGTGTATTGTTGCAGCTATAATAGCCCAGAGATTGATCTCAGACAACTTCATGAAAACATTTGTGTGAGGTCAGACATAGGGGGAAGGTAGGGTAGCTTAGAAAGCAAAGCCCTCCATCGATTCCCATAAGCCGTCATTGTCTCTTCCTCATATTGCCTGAGGCTGGCCAGGTCACTCAGTGATGCCTTCTTCTTGGTGTTGAAGGCAAAGCGTTCAAGGAACGCATCCACTAATTGATCCAAATTATTTATGTTGTGCTTCGACAACTGTGTGAACCAATCCGAGGCAGGGCCTACGAATTTGGTTATGAATGTCCTTAGCAACAACACATCATTATCCTGAATGCCAAAGCATTGGCTCAGGAATCTTGTCACATGCTCTTGAGCATCCTCTTCACCCTTACAGATTGCCAATTGAGGCAACTTGAAATGTTTGGGGTAAAGAGGTGTGGGCACTGACGGATGCACTAGATGACTACGGAGTTGATGTAACGTGGGCTTTTGGTGCCCAGAAGCTTTAGTCTCCACAGACTCCAAATTCTCTAATAGCGCTTTGTATGCATCGAAAGACTTAATTTGTTCCTATTTTGTTTGCTCCCGTTGTGAGTTATGGGAGACTAGAGGCCTATGGAGGGGTGGTCGGTTAGCACCCCCTCCGTCGTGATAGGGCGTTTCGGCCTATTCTACTTCTGGTTCATACTCCTCATAAACTTACTGAGGAGTCTATGGGTGAGACCTTTGACCCTAAGTGGGTCTCCATGGAGGGTACCCATCATTGTTTCGGGGATTGGCCTCCCTCTCAGGTCTATGAGGTCTCGGAGGTAAAGCTTGATGAGGTCATGGAGACCTGTCCTGCACCAAAGGATTATGCCTCTCATATTGTTCCACTTTTTGAGTGCGAGGGGTTGGAACCCTCTCAGGAAGTTTATAAAGCAGCTCATCCACTTTGCGCTGCATGCGCTCTTTGTTAAGGTGGTCTAAGTGCTCTAACTATTGATGATCTTACTAAAGTCGCGTGATTTGGGCTTGGCAGGTGGCATGTCTGGCGACTGCTAGATCAATTTGGTCTGCCATCTTGGGATTAGGAGGCTTGAATGTTTCTCCTATGTATTTTCCTTGGTCTTGATGATCTAAGATTTCAATGGGTCACTTCCCTCTGTCGAGGTTGGCGGCATTTACCTGAGGCTCCAGCCTCGATGTGTGACCAAGGTATCTAGCAGGTGTGGAAGCACAAGGCCCCCACGCTGTATATTACTCTCGAGGAATTTGATGGTGTTCCTCGTACTCCCTTTCATGGGTGTAAAGGGGGCGGGCAGAGTTAGCTCGCCCTGTGTGAAGAGCCCTACACTTTTGGTTTTGTCTTTCAGTTCTAACAATGATGGGAGGCAAAGGAGAGATGCCATAGTCACATTGTCTCTCCTCATGGGCACTGTGCCTCTATGGCACTTCGTTGCATGGTGGCCACTCATATCTAGCCTCTAAATGCGGTCTTCTATTTACGTTGAGTGCCACATGTAAAGCTTCTTCCCGAAAGGGGCTGTGTTGAATGGGCATGTCCCCCAGGGGGGTATCCCTATAATTCCACCTTGACGTGGAATGATGCGGACTCTCTTGTGGTCCAGACCACCAAGGCGGTATGGCCAAGTCCTCAGGAATAAAGCAAAGGCGACTTGTGCCCACTCCTTGTACACTTTTCATAGCTTCTGCCCTTGATTGGTCTTGGCTCCGGGTGTACACCATTGTGGTGCTCTTCTACCAGCTAAGCAGATTTTATCTCGTTTATGAGTTTTTGTTACACTAAGAAAAAATGAACACACACATACACAAATGGTGATTATCTCTTTTAAAGATTAATGGTGTGTCCTAAACTGGTTTTAGTGTGTTTTGATGATTTTGTTTTGTTTTTGAAAGTTTTTAAGAACGTTTAAATGCGTAATGAAGGCTCATATAACTCCCATAAATGATCGCCCCTTCAATATACCATTTCCCGGATGATATACCAACCTCTCTATATACCAGCCCTTACGAGAGGGAAACTATAGGTACGTGAGAGCAGATGGTACGTGGTACATAGGCGGTATGGAAGGGGGATTATCCTGTTAATGACACCTACCATAGAAGACTTATCCTCGCATGCTGGGAATCACCCCAGCGACACTCGATCAGCTTTGATCAGGATTTATGCCTAACAATAGTGACAATATTGGTAAATGGATGCAAAAATCAAGCCAAGGTGGTGATGAACCCACCGTTGGTCTTGATCAAGGGCTGGGGTCTTACGACCAGCTCCTTGGTTTAAACAATGTTGCATGATGTGTGTGTGGTTCTTTTTATTAAAAATTGAAACAGGCAAAAGCAACTATTTTCCTTAAGAAGGCAAAATTGACAAAAACAAAAATAGAAAAAGTAGAAAATGAGAGGAATAGTTTAGAACCCTTACCTTTCTATGCCTAGACCTGTTGTTTCTGATCTTTGGCCCTGAAAATGTACAGACAGAAATTTGTCCCTCTGTGATACGAATTACAGAACAAAATTTGTCCTTGTCTGAGATGAATTTGAATTCATCTCAGGGTCAGATGAATTACAGTAAAGTATTCGCCACAGGTAAAGATGAATAATAGTCAGAATTCGACAAAAGGTACATGTAAGCACAAAACACAAATTTTCGATTAGTTTCTCGATCTTAAAAAAAAAGTGGGGACAGAGTCCCACCGTGATCGGCACTGAAAGCATGAGATTCCATAAGTTTTAAAATGAAAACTATTGAGATGCATCCAAAATCAAACAAACGCTTAAGTCCTAAAATGTGAATGAAAAATACGAATTTGAAATGAGATAACAAAAAGTGTAGAAAGCACAACCCTTTTTATTTAACTCTCTTAATCTCGATTACAAAGACGCCTCCTCCATTTTCAGGGGCTAGGAGCGTTAAATGAATTTGGGTTACAATCAAGATTTAGTACTCCTCCTTCTGCATGCCCACATTTGAAATGGGCGGGCCAGAGTGTTGTCGCCGCTAGTGTTGATGAATCCTTGATCCTTGCTACTTATCCTACATTCAAAGAAACAACAAAAATGGTTAGTAGCACCTGTGACAAAAGATGAAGCATTTGACCTTAAAAACCAATGGAGGATGCATGCATAAGATTAACTAAATCAGTGAATAAAATGACTTTAAGTAACCTACAATTTTGACAGAGATCAGAAAACATTACCAGAGGGCCACTACCATCAAAACAGTTGGTGAAACTCTACCGATTTGAGATCGACTATAATTTGTCCCTGGTCAGGATGAATTCTACTATAATTTGTCCCCGAGTAGGACGAATTCGCCTACGACAAAGCGTCACGATGATGCTGCTCAAATGTCAAGCCTCGAGATCTCCAAAATACCTACAAACATAGAGGTTAGCTAATTAGGGGCATTTTGGGACGACCCAGATGGTCGGATTCTCCCAATTTGACCTCCATCAATGGGAATTTTACATCTCTATCTACAAGTTAGTGGGACAACAAAAGCAACAAAAACATGATGAGATCTAATCAAAACATTATGAAATCAAAGTTATAAACTATCTAGACAACATAAAATGCAATGGAAGATAAGCAAATGATAAAAGAACAAACTAAAATAAAACTTAGAAAGTGCGGGGCACCCAAGCGGGCCGCCCACTGTTAGAACTTGATTTCGGCACCAATCCACTTGGGATGGGCCCAAAATATCTTGTGATGGATTGTCGGCAAATTGGTAGATTACTATGGTCAAATTTCGGGTTTGGGTCCAGATCTACACTTCCAAAAGCCACCCAATAACCTCTCTTGCGAAAGAGATCAAGGATGTGGAAGAGGTGAATAAAAAAAAACGGGTGCGATGTGGTGTTCAATTTGGCAGCACTTTGTTGCTTGAAAATGCCTCCAACTAGTCCTCTTTTGGGTGGGAAAGTCCACCATTTTATAGACCCAGGGGGTCTCTTTGGAGGGGCATGTAGGGGCACCATGTGGCAGCCATGCCTTCCCATGAGGGAGGTAAGTCCTCCATGACTTGGGCTTCCATGACTACCCTTGTGACAGTCCTCTAACGCCTACTTTGCCCACCTACACGCGCATGCAAGGCAGGAGAAATTAATTGACTGTCTTCGGCTGCCACTTGGCGACATTTTTCTTTTTTCCCGTTGAACCTGGAATTCGTCCTGACCGAGGACGAATTCAAAATTCATCCCTGGGTAGGATGGATCCCAGTTTAAATTTGTCTCTGGGTAGGACAAATTCTAAGGAAAGTGTTTGTATGTGCCAAATTGCCTTTTGACCTTACAAAATTGCTACAAAAGTGGTTAGGACCACTGTTTAACCTCTGAGGGCTGCCCTATGGGCTATGTGTTTCAAAGCGATCAGTG
>JAQPPZ010009744.1:0-29098 GCA_028583015.1 Wollemia nobilis | reverse complement strand
TGAGATATAATTTGTGTCCCTCTAGCATGATATGACTCGTAATCTCTCACTTGATTTTTAACATTAGCTTAGTCACATTTTATATCAATATTAGTGGGATATTTCATAAGCATAGAGTGAAGATGAGAAATCTCTTTATGAGAGTGAATTTTTTAAGCTTCTTCCACTTTGCAATAGAGCTCCATACCATCTAAGGGAAATAATAATATTGAAAGTGGTTGTTTCAAACCATTTCATCCAGCCAATGTTACTAGTTGATCTAGAAAATTTATTTCAAACATGCTCTATAAGATGGCAATAGGTAGTATTGTCAAGATGGAAAAAATTTAATTTAAAAAGAAGTTGCATGAAATTAAGGAAAGTTGACGACGTTTTGATAGAAGAAAATAAAAGGAGGTGATAAGACAAAGTTGTGTGTAAAATAAGTAGACTTGCTTCTTGATGGAGAATTTATCCAAAAAATAACTTGAAATACAATTTTTTTAGATGAGCAATACTCCTGACATAACTTTGACTTCATCTAGATGGAGAAAGTTCATACTTACCTTTAAGAAAATTTTTATGTAACATTATAAATGTACTACAAATAATTTATATGTAAATATTAAATATGGTGCCATTGAGGATATGCCATTAGAAAAGATAGTTGAAGTAACAAGGCAATATTTACTCATTCGAGACATGATATAAGCATATTGTCAATAGTATCAAATGAATATTTGTAGTATAGAAAATATTTTATTTGAGATAATAAAATGAAAGCAAAATTATCAGATGCAATTGAAGAAATTCCAAATCATAAGGTCCACAACCAAAACATATAAAAAGTACATATATAAATGAATTTGCTCATACGTTTAGAAAAAGAAAAAAAAATTAATATGCAAAATGCATAGACATCAATAATTTGGAGTATTTTTCTGTCAAAGAATATTTTTTTTTACTTTTTTGATATCATTAAAAATGGTTTACCCTTGTCTTTAATAGCATTTAAAAAATAAATTGATGCAGTTGTTGTACTAATTAATATATAAAATTGCACAACCATAATTACCATATTTATTGCCAACTAAAATAGGAGAAAGAATTTAGACTCATTTATATTTGAACCATAAAAATAACCTCTTTGATTTCATAGTAAAGATTTGATGTTATTATAGAGTTAAATTGTGAATAGTTTTTAGTTTTGCACATAGATTTAACATCTTGTATAAAACTTATTTCTAATAGTTAACATAATTGATTCTCTACTTTTTAAGTGGAAGCTTGATTGACATAAATAAATTGGAAATGGATGGTTTTACATAGGTAATACCAACCAAGTAAATGGGTTTGATAGGTCAGGTTTAAAATTACAAAATTTTGAAGCTAAGCAATAGGTACATGTTATTTTTGTGTCAAAACACCAACTAGAAATAATAATTCAAAATTTGAACGAGGAGAAAATGGTATTACAAAAATATTTGAATACATTAAAATAAAAAAGGAACCAAATATATAATTTGGGGATTAAGTGACAGTAACATAAAACCATTGTAAACTAGGAACTAAAAGAAGGCTATATGAAGAGAGTGGTGAAGGGGTTATCTACAAAAAAAATGTTTAGTTTGGAAGAGCATGGTACTCAAACTGATTCACATAAATAATATGTGGAAAAGGGAAAAAATATTTTGGCCTTTGTTGAAGTATTACAGGAACTTGGAAAATCTAAAACTAATAGTGATTCCACTCCTAAACAAGCAAAAATATTATGTGAACTTCTACAAAGTAGATGACTACAAAAGAGCATGTAATTTTATAGAAAATAAAACAAAGCAATTAGAATATGAAAAAAAGACTCTTCTACATGAACTTGAAGTACAAATTTCAAACTTAGAAGAATTAGAGAAACAATTGCAAAAACAACTAGAAATACTTAGAAATGAGCATGTAGTTATTCTATGCAATTATATATTGATAGAATCAAGAGTAGAAAAAAAGGGCACCAACTATAATTTAAAATATGCACACCTCTAATAACTTGTATTATTGGAGCCTTGGAGGTGGGAGAGATTTGGATTCTAGGCACAGAAAAAAAATCTATGCTTTTCCCTACATCTTCTATAGTGTTTGAAATTTGAAAGGAGAGACTTGAGAGGAAAGAGGTAAGAGTTGAAAATAGATTTTGACTTCGATTAAGGACCTTCCAGGAACATAGAATTTTTTTGAATTCCTAGACTCTAGAGTCCAAAGTTGAGACTCAATGGGTTTGGTCATAGACCAATCCATGGTTTGAGACCAGGTACCACTACCATTGTACCAACATGGTAGCACCATACCACCATTGAAGTATCAATATTTTAAATGACTACACATGTGGCGTAACATAGCTACATAACACTAGTAGTCTTTCAGCCCAACCAAGGATCATAGTAGTATGTCAACAACTCTAGAAATTTTAAACTATATAAAATAAAAAAATAATCTAAAAAATATATATTTTTCAAATATATTAATCTATAGAATTTACTGTTTATAAAAAAATAAGTAGAAAACAATGGTTAATATAAAATTAAAACTGTAATTTAGGATTTCAAATGCCAAATATGTTCTATAGACCATCAAATTCCAGTCCCACTCCTAGGGTTATATGATCGACATATTCATGATAGTTATATCACATTATTGATATTTAAAAGGACAATGTGACATATGCCTTACATGACTAGACGTTAGGTATAGAAGGTCAAGTGTGGGACTCTTTGCAATTTTCACCTTGTATCTTGGGAATAGTCCTTTTTTATTAAGTGGGCATGCATTTGTTTGGAAAAAAGAATGTTAGTATTAAAGACAACTTTATAAGGTGTATTAAATGTCTTTTTTTATAATAATATAAAAAAATATACTTTGAAAGAGGAATCTGATTGAGGAGGGACATTTTTCGTAGGACTACCCAAACTATCGAACTTGTTTCGGCCATATTTCACTCATCCGGACTCGGATTGAGCTGAAATTTTGAGGGTAGATGCCTGAAAAACCCTAGAACATCTCCACCAATTTTTAGATCATTTGGAGCAACACAGATCCTAGCACATCCCTATGTGTGAACGAGATTTTTGGCAAGCGGTTGTGCGAGGGTTTCATCTGGGTTGAGTGCAAGCAGCTCCAGAGGTTGGTTTTTAGGGCCTTCGGGCCCTAGCGGCCAATATATTTGTGGTTTATACTCAATATTTTAGCAGGATATGTTGCAGGGGATCCAAGATGGGTTAGAAATCTATCTTTCAATAGATCATGCTGTGAACTTGAGTGACAACGACTTCCAATTTGCTGCACAAAATAAAAGTGAAAACCATACCTTTCCACGACGTCTAGGGCAAGGATTAAAGAGATCACAAAATAAGTTTCAAGCAGCTGATCAAAAAATGGCTCAGATCTCAAGTGAATCTGGTGCTAAGGTGCACCCACAAAATAAATCTACTATGAAAACCCCTATCAAGGGTAAGAATTTTGAAGACTCAGCCCCAAAAATAAATTTTAGGGATGCCCTCCATGGTGGACAGCCTCAGCCCAATGCTAATATTAATCTTAGGGCTTCCCATAAACCTCTAAGAATGCCTAAGATTGATCCCAGGAAAATGGAGTCAGGATGTCTTAAAGCAGCTGATGGAACTCCTATTGTTAAGCTTGATATGGGTAACATTCAGACTGGCATTGAAGATCTGGAAAAAAGAGGACTAATTTGTCGGTTCGTGGGTTTTCGTCCGAGCCTATCTGCTTTCAAAGTTTGGGCTACAAAAAGCTGGAAAACTAAAGGTGAGTTACAAATCTCTATTTATCCAAATGGTTATTTTCTTGTTTTATTTGCTAATAATGAAGATAGAGAGAAAACTTTTCAAGGGGGTCCCTGGTTTTTTGGAAGGGCAGGGCTTTTCATGAAGCCCTGGCATACTAAATTTAAAGCCGAAGAAGAGATGCCTTCTATAGCTCCCGTGTGGGTTAGACTCTTTGGCCTCCCTATTGAATTTTGGAATCCTACTATTTTTTCTTCAATTGGAAACTCTTTAGGAACTTTTATGATGATTGTTGATTGTACTCAAAATTTTGAACATATTATTTATGCTCGAATTTGTGTTTTAATGGATTTTGACAAACCCCTACCTAAAAATATCACATTACAATTTGGGGAAGACACTTGGGAGCAAGTAGTGGACTATGAGAACATTCCTTTTCATTGTAGAATTTGCCATGAATATGGTCATTTGGCTAGTGCTTGCCCAAATAAAATTCCTGATCAAAAGAAAGAAGATATAAACTCAACAGGTTTCCAAATGCCTAAGAAGAAGAACACTAAAAAAACCAGTTATGAAGGATCAATCAAAGTCATCTGCTAATATGTTTGAAATCCTTTCCACAAATGATGTCCCAAGTGAGGAAGAGGAAATAATGGAAACAAAAATCTTAGAAACACAATTTAAATATGAAGGGAAGAACTCAGAGACAAACCAACAAATCAAAGGTTTTCAACAAAAAAAGGAAGAAAATTTACACAAGAAAAACAATCTTTTAAATGTCAAAACTTCAAATAATACAGGTCCCAATATAGACTCTGTTGAACCCTCTAGTAAAATTTTGGTTGTGTACGAGCATTCTTCAAGGTTAGAAGCCATCTCAGATTCAATTGGAGTAAGTCAAGAAATAGGGAAAAAAATTGAAGATGGATTCTAATCAAAAGGCAGGTCGCAAGACCAATCAATATCATATGGTAAAAGAAGGTGAAAAGCTTGTAGAGGAAGGTAAGATTAATGCCCTTCCCAACTTTTTTAGCCCTGGTATTAATGAAGATCATCACTTGGAATATTAGAGGACTCAAAGGGAGTCTTTCAAAACAAAATGAAATTAGAAGAATGATTCAGATAAATCATCCACATCTTGTTTTCCTTCAAGAAACGAAGATGTCAATGGAGGATATGGACTCAATTGCTAGTAAAATTTGGCTAGCTGGAAAAGTGGTTTCCCTCAGTTCCCAGGGGACTTCTGGTGGCATTGCTTGTCTTTGGGACCCAAAAGAGGTAGTTATTCACCATATGGTTGGCAGTTGGGGTCTTTTGGCTATAGCTATTCAAAGTAGACATTCCAACCAACTTATGCTCTGCATTACTGTTTATGCTCCAATTGCTTTGGAGGAAAAAGAAGACAGTGGAAGGATATAACTCATATTATCTCTCATTTTCCTGAAGCTTGGATCTTGATCGGAGGAGATTTCAATACCATCCTCTCTCTGGATGAGAAAATGGGGGAAATAGAAATTTGGACAAAAGCACTGACCTCATGAGCGAATATATTGCAAACCTCCATCTTGTGGACATCCAACCAGATAATGGCCTTATGACTTGGTCTAACAGAAGGCAAGGCTTAGCTTGTATAATGGAGAGATTGGATAGGTTTTTGCTCTCTGAAAATTTCTTAATCCATGGTCACATTCCTAAAGTGAAGACTCTTAACAATGTTGGTTCGGATCACTGGCCAGTCATGGTGGAAATGTGGAAAACCAATGTGAGTTTCTCTCCTTTTCATTTTCAATTAATGTGGCTCAGAGATAGTTCCTTTAGACCTCATGTGCAACAATGGTGGAAGGAAGGTAAGCCTAGGTATGGGACTAAGATGTTCTGTTTTGCCAAAATATTGCAATACATTAAATCCAAAATCAAGACTTGGAACTGGAAGGAGTTTGGGGATGTTCATAAAAAAAACATGAAGTTATTGCTCAACTTGAAAATTTGAATAAGAAAATCCGTTTAGATGGCCTCACAGAGAATAGAAGTGCAGATGAAATTAAACTCACAACTCAGTTAGAGGAATGGGAAAAAAGAAGAACTCTTATGGAAGCAAAAATCTAGAATTCAATGGCTCAAAGAAGGAGATCGAAACACAAATTTCTTCCACAAATCTCTTCTAGCTCGAAGATCTCACAACTTTATTTCTTCCCTGAAATCAGATTCTGGAGATGTTGTCTATACTTGGGATGGCATGAACTCTATTGTTGTCGATTACTTTTCCAATATTTTTGTTGCTACTCCTCTTGACTCAACTTCTCAACAAAATGTTCTTCAAGCAATCCCTTCTCTTATCACTTCTGAGGAGAACTCTATTTTGACTGCTCCTATTACTATCAATGAGCTTCAACAGGTAGTTTTTAAAATGCAAAAAGGAAAACCCCAGGTCCTGATGGTTTTCCCATTGAGTTCTACCAAGAGTTCTGGGATATCCTTCATGCTGATTTATTAGAGGTGGTGGAAGAAGCCAGGAAAGCCAAAGAAATTTTGAAGGTTATCAATAAAACTTATATTACTCTTGTTCCAAAAGCTCAAGAGGTTGATCATATCTCAACTTTTAGACCTATTGCTTTATGTAATGTTCTTCTCAAAATCATTACTAAGATCATGGCAGAAAGGTTGAAGCCTCTTTTGCATAAGATTATTTCCCCTGAACAAGGGGGTTATGTGGAAGGGCATCAAATAGTAGATGAGATAGTTCTTGCTCAGGAAGCCATCCATTCCATGGATATGCAAAAATCTCCTTCCATGTTCATTCGGTTAGACTTATCCAAAGCTTATGACAGAGTGGATTGGCACTTCCTTATCAAAGTTTTGAGGCAATTTGGTTTCTCTAAGGATTGGATGGATTGGATTATGGGATGTATCTCTTCAGTTTCCTACTTAGTTCTTATCAATGGTAGGCCTTCTCAGTCATTCCCAGCTTCCAGAGGTATTAGGCAAGGTGACCCGCTATCCCCTTATTTATTCATCATTCTTGTTGAATGCTTGGGTAGGACTATAACCAAAAAGAGGGAAAACAAAACCCTTGAGGGAGTTACCATTGCTCATGGAGCTAGACCTATCTCTCATCTTCAATTTGTTGATGACTCTACTCTTTTAGGTAAAGCTACAATTAAGGAAGCTTCTAATATTAAGCAAATCATTAGCTATTTTTCTAAGGCTACTGGGTAGTTGATCAATGAAGATAAATCTAAAGTTATTTTCTTTCACTGCTCTACTAGACAGGAATCCATGGTCTTGGATAAATTAAGATATAATAAGACCTCCCTTCCGATCACTTATTTAGGTATTCCCATCAATATTCAAAGGCAAAAAAAAATATTGGAATTGGTTGTTGGACAAAGTCAAGAAGAAAATTGGAAAGTGGACCAACAGGTGGCTTTCTTCTAGGGGTAGAATCACCTTGGTAAAATCAGTCCTTCAAGCTATTCCTATTTATGTTTCTTCCATGTTGAATATCCCAAAGGTTGTTCTTCGAGAACTAGATCAAATCAGTCATCGATTCCTCTGGAGTGGTACTAAGGAGAAAATAAAATGGGCCTTGGTGAAATGGGACACTTTATGTCTTCCTAAGAATGAAGGGGGTTAGGATTCTGGTCTTCTATTAATAACAACAAAGCTTTAGCTGCTAAATTATATTGGAGGATGTTGCATAACCCCAATGCTCTTTGGGCCAATAATCTCTATGCTAAATATGTTGAGAACAAAAGTCCTGAAGACCTTGTTCGCTATCAACTTCCTACCAAAGGTTCTCCCATTTTAGCAGTTCTTAAGACTGGTGAGGATTTGATAAAGAAAAATTTATTTTGGATCATTCATAATGGTCAATAGGTAAATTTTTGGATAGATTCTTGGGATGGTCACAAGCCTTTGATAACTCAGTTTCTCGATTGGAGGCCTTGGATGGAGGAGCTTCACCGAGCTAACTGGATAAAGGTGGCTAATTACTGTCGGTACCATACTGGTAATTCAAAGGTTGGTAGATATTGGATCCCTATTGAGGACTGGCCTATTCAAATCCTAGAAAGGCAAAGACAAGATATCCAAGGCATCCTTCATATGAGATCTCTCTCTTGGTCCCATGAAAAATATTGTTTTGGATGGAACAACACTACTAAGGGTGAGTATTCAGTTGCTCAAGGTTATTTGACCTTATGCCATAATAATCCCAACCAATATTCTGACATATTTTCTCAGTTGTGGGCTCAAAAGCTCTGGCCTAAGGTGAGGTTCTTTACTTGGCTTTTATTGCATCGTAGGGTGCTTATTGGTGAGCAACTTATGAAGCATGGTTTTCATGGCCCTTTTAGATGTGAAATGTGTGGAGAGAATGTAGAAACTCTCAACCATATTTTTATTGAGTGTACTTTAGCCTCTGAGCTATGGAGGAGAATGGCCACTTTACTTGGCTTACAATGGTCCAATTTTTTACTTTTGAACAACTTTGGAGGGATTGGCCTAAACAAGAGGGTGTTGATCACTTTATTAGGCAGTTAGTTTGGATGGGTTCTACCATTCTTCTTTGGAATATCTGGAATGAAAGGAACAACCAAATTTTTAATCAAGATAGGAAGGATATTCACTATATTTGGCAAAATACCATAGCCAACTTAGTTGAATCAGTCCATCAACTCCTTAATCACCCCCAAAACTCCCACCAAATATGGGATCAAGTGATGCAAATATTGAAGATTAAATCTTCTAAGGGCAACCAACTTAAAGGGAATGTGAGTATTTGTAATATGGATAGGACAAGAAATTGGCAACCTCCTCCTAAGGATTTTGGAAAATTCAATATTGATGGAGCCTCTAGAGGGAACCCTGGAAAAGCTAGTGTGGGAGGAATTGGTAGACTTTCAGATGGCTCCCTGGTTTTTACTTTTTCTGAGAATTTGGGTATTCTTTCCAATAACCTTGTTGAGGGGTATGGTATCCTCAGAGGCCTTCAAGAGGCTACTAAGGTTGGATGGGAAAAGGTGTTAGTTGAGTCTGACTCTCAACTCATGATTAATATTTTGAAGACTCCTTAAGAATCATAAGGTTGATTGGAGAATAAAAAGAATTATTGAGAAGATTCAATTAATCCAGATGGGATTTTTGAAAGTTGATTACAATCATGTGGTCAGAGATCAAAACAAGAGTGTTGATGCTTTAGCTAATTGGGCTTTGGACAAAGGTGATCTTACTTGTTATGGCCACCCTCCTAGATGGTGGGCTTCACAAATAAGGGAAGCTCTTCTTTCTATCATTTCTTTGGATGGCTCTAGTTTTGAAGGTACCTAGTTTCTTCTTGCTTTATTTTTGCTTCTCTTTGGTTCGGTCAGGGTATTTTAGTTCCCTAGCTCAAACTATTCTTTCTTTTGTTTCCTCTATTGATTCTTGCCTTAAAAGTCTTTTGGTCTAGAAAGGTCATTGTTATGTTCAATTTTTTTCTTTTTTTTTTTAGTTTTTTGAGGTGTGTGTTTTTTGTTTTGTTTTGTTTTTGTGTTCTTTGTGTTGTTTTTGTTGTTTTGTGTTTTTGTTATTGTTCTTGTGTTTTTGTTGTTCTTGTTCTTGTGTTTTTGTATGTTTGTGTTAATTCATGTTTTTGTGTGTGAGTGTTTTCTATGTTTTTTTTTATTGTCTGTTGTTGGTTGTTTTTTATTTTATATTTTTTTTAGGTTTTGGTTGTTTTTGTTTTTCATGTTTTTGTTGGTTATGTCTTTGTAGTGTTCTGTTGTTTTTGTCATGTTTGTGTTTTGTTTTGTTGTTCTTGTGTTTTTTCTATGTGGTTCGTGTTGTGGTTTTTTTATCTTATTGTGTGTGTGTTTGGTTGTGCTTTATCTTTTTGACACACTCAAGGAGCATGTTTTTTATTTTATTTTATTATTTTTATTTTTATTTATTTATTTTAATCTTATTGTGTGTTTGTTTGCTCCTTGAGTATGTCAAAGGTGGTAGGCCAGGTTCGAGCCCTGGGCGATTTTGGTGGAATGGATACCCCTGCCTCCTTGGGTCTTACCCAAAAGTGGCATCCCTTCTGGGATGTTTTCCACAAAAAAAAAATAAGGTGTATTAAATAAAATAGAGGGTAAAGTTTATATGTTAAAATGTAATATTGAGTCTTACATCTAATGAATGTCGAGCAAAATTTAGATAAATGTATGTATACGAGGTCAATATTTAAATATATAAAAGATTTATTATGAATTATTAAGGATTATATAGTAATGTTAGTATTGATATGTCATAGTTAGTAAAATTTATGGTGTTAAATGAAGTGTAATAAGTCATCGATATGAAAGATTCAATTATAATTATGTGTTACTAGAACGAAAAAAATAAGGATTTGTCTTATTAAAGAAGTGTTGCATTTGGATTTTGTGAGTTGTGGTGTCTAGCACCTCTTACTATTTTACTAAGAAAGACAAATTTAAATATTTCAAGAAGCATTTACATCACTTAATTAAATAGGAATGAAAAGGATAAAGCAAGACAAAAAGCAATTCAAAGCTCAAAAGTGTTTGAAACTAAAAAATATTCTTTATTTCCAAGAAATAGAGGTGGAGAATTATCAACACTTAGGTGCAGCTAACAAATGATTCCTAATGAGGTTAATGTTTGTGAATATCACTTTGAAAATGGTGTTACATTCTCTATTGATGTTGTGGATATGGTATACAAGGCCCTAAGCCCTACACTTTTTACATGCTTAATGGAGATTATAAAAGGTATGAGGTGATAAATTAAAGGCTGAAGGTCACACATATAGTGGCAAATATATGTTGTGACATAATAATTCTTATACAAAAGTGATGTTTTACTTGTGTTACTGGTAATTTGAACATTGTTGATGATAGTGATGTTTGTGTTGAAGACTATCATCATGATGAAAAAGTAATGGATGCACATTACAATGTTTTTGATATTAACTATTGCATTGGCCATGTCATTGGCTATGCTATTGAAGACTATGACGATGATGAAGAGATTGGGTGCTTTGAAAAGCACACCAAAATTATTGGCTATAAGTTAATAAAAACAATGTGATATGATGGGAATTGATTAGGAAGGAATGCACAAGGTATAAGAAATCCTATAGAACTAAATATAAGGCCAAATAATGTAGGTCTTGGTTGGGATATCAAGTTTGTGAAAGGAGAAACCTATGTAGAGGATGGAACTCTTAAAATAATTTATTGTAGCCATATGGATGATCATGATAAAAAATTTAGAATAATTGGTTGTAATAATTGTGAGAAATCAATACATATAACACCTAAGTGTTGGGATTTGCATCCTTATTTTGGAAATAATCACTCTAGGAAATATTGTTGACACAAAGATAAAATTGCTTGTGGATGGATGGTTATCATTCTGAAAAATATTATTGATTGTGGATGGATGGCTATCACTTTGAAAACAATTGTGGATGGATAGTCATCACTCTCATAAATATTATTGGTACACAAATAATATAAATATGATAAAATTGTAAAGTGAAAGAAATATTAAATAGATTCGAAAATAACTTGTTCTCATAATAATATAATTATAAAAATTTAAAATGATATTATGTTGATGGTTATTAAACATCATGTACGTCTTAAGTTATATGGTTGAGATGTGCCACACTATGGTTACAATTTATATTTATAAAAACATTACAATATGTAACTAATCAACCGTAAGATCCATGTAAAACCTTTATTACTTATTACCTTATAATATTTTGGAAAAATGTTTAGACAATATAAATTGATGAAGTGTTTGAAAAATAAATATAGATTGTGTAATAGGTTTAATTTTTAAATCTATTTGTTTAGATATGATATTTTATAGACAATTAAAGAGGGTAATAGATCTCTAATTGGAGACTTGATTATGATTCGTTCCTTTAGGAATACATTTTATTAACCTTACATTTATATAAGCTTTGAGATAATAATTTTGGATAGCTTCTATATAAACATGATGAAGATCTAAGGAATGGATATGCCAATATAATTATAAAACTCCAATGGAATATCATCCACACTAGGAGCTTTGTCATTCATCATAGAAATGTGATCATTATGTAATCATTCATAGAAAGAGGACATTCAAGTTGATCCCAAATAATGGGGTCAACTAGGGAGGGAATTTATCCCTGCACATATCTCATTAATATAATACGAATGTCATCCCTTGGATCTAATGTAAAACATTGAGAGAAGAGGGTTACAAAAAGATTCATGATCTCATTGGAGTTAGAAAAGGAATGACCAAAAGGGTCCTCCAATTCAGTAATCCTTTTAAAAATATTCTTATGCTTGAGGGAGTTAAATAAAAATTTTGTTCCCTTATAAACTTAGGAGATCCAACTGAGGTGAGATCTAGTTTGTGCCCCTCTAGCATGATATTACTAATAATATCTCTCCTGATTTTCATCATTAGCTTAGTCACATTGAATATCAAAATTAGTGGGATATTCCTTAAGCATAGAATTAAAATGAGAAATATCTTTATGGAAGTGACTTTTTTGAAACTTCTTCCTCTTGGAAATAGAGCATCCATACCATATAAAGGAAGAAACGATATTGAAAGTAGTTTTTTCAAACTATTTTATCCAGCTGGTATTACCAGTTGGTCTAGGAACTTTGTTCCACATACACTCTATAATATGGCAATAGGTAGGGTTTTCAAGGTGAGAAATATTTAATTTAAAAGGAAGTTGCATGGAATCAAGGGAAATTGAGCAAGTTTTGATAGAAGAAAAGATAAGGAGGTGATTAGACAAAGTTGTGTGCAAAAGAATGCGGACTTGCTTGTGGATGGAGAATTTATCCAAAAAATAATTCTTGAAATAAAATTTATTTAGATGAACAAAATTCCTGACATAACTTTGATTTCATATAGATGGATAAAGTTCATATTTACCTTCAAAAAAATGTTGATTTAACATAATAAATGTACTACGAATCATTTACATCCAAATATTGAATATGGTACCATTGAGGACATGCCATCATCAAATATAGTTGAAGTAACAAGGAAAAATTGACTCATTCGAGACATGATATAAGCATATTATCAACAGTATCAAATGAACATTTGCAATATAGAAATTTTTTGATGTGAGAGAACAAAATGGAGGCAAAATGATCAAATGCAAATGAAGAACTTCCAAATCATTAGGTCCACAACCAAAATATAAAAAACATACATAGATAAATGAATTTGCTCATACGTTTAGAAAAAGAGAAATTTTTTAATATGCAAAATGCATAGAAATCAACAATTTGGAGTATTTTTCTATCAAACAAGAAAAAGTTTTACTTGCTTGATATCATTAAAAATGGTTTACCCTTGTCTTTATAAGCATTTAAGAAATAAATTGAGGGAGATGTTGTGCTACTTAATCTAGGAAATTGTACAACCATAATTACCATATTATTACCAACTAAAATAGGAGGAAGAATTTAGACTCATTCATACATGAACCATAAAAATAGCCACCTTGATTTCATAGTCAAGAACTTATGTTATAATAAATTTAAATTGTGAATAGTTATTAACTTTGCACATAGATCATTTAAAATCTTGTATAAAACTTATTTATAATAGTTAATATAATTGATTTTCTACTTTTGAAGTGGAGGTCTACTTGACATAAATACATGGGTAATGGATGGTTTGACATAGGTGATACCAACCAAGTAAATGGGTTTGATAGGGTAGGTTTAAAATTATAAAATTTTGAAGCTAAGTAGCAGGTACATGTTATTTTTATGTCAAATCACCAACTAGAAATTAAAATTCAAAATTTGAATGAGGAAAAACTAGTATTACAGAAACATCTAAATACATTTAAAAAAAAAAAGAACAAAATAGACAATTGGAGAATGAGGTGATAGTAACAGAAAACTAGTGTCAACTAGGAACTAAAAGAAGCCCACATGAAGAGAGTGGTGAAGGGGTTATCTACAATAAAATATCTAGTTTGCAAGAGCATGGTACTCAACTTGATTCACATAAATAATATGTGAAAAAGGAAAAAACTCTTTTGTCCTTTGTTGAAGTATTAGAGGAACTTGGAAAATATAAAACTAATAGTGATTCCACTCCTAAAAAAGCAAATGTATATAAGATTTATTATAAATTATTAAGTATTATAAAATAATGTAGGTATTGAGATGTCATAGTTAGTAAAAATTATGGTGTCAAATGAATTCTAATAAATCATGGGTAGGAAAGATTTAATTATAATTATGAGTGACTAGAAAGGAAAAAACAAGAATTTATCTTATGAAAGAAGTGTTGCATTTGGAGTGCGTGAGTGGTGGTGTTTTAAATCCCTTACTATTTTACCAATAAAGACAAATTTAAAGATCTCAAGAAGCATTTACATCACTTAATTAAATAGGAATGATAAGGAGAAAGCAAGATAAAAAGCAAGTCAAAGCTCAAAAGTGTTTGAAACTAAAAAATATTCTTTATTTCCAAGAAGTGGAGGTGTAGAATTATGAACACTTAGATGTAGCTAACAAATGATTCTCAATGAAGTTATGTTTTGTAAAAATCTCTTTGAAAATGGTGTTACATTCTCTATTGATGTTGTGGAGATGGTATACAAGGCCCTAGGCCCTACACTCTTTACATGCTTAACGAGGATTGTAAAAGTATGAGGTGATAATATAAGAATGAAAGTCACACATGTAGTGGTAAATATATGTTGTGACATAAGCAACCTTATACAAAAGAGATATTTTTCTTGTGATACTGGCAACTTGAACATTGTTGATGATAGTGATGTTTGTGTTGAAGACTATCATCATGATGGAAAAGTAATGGATTCACATTACAATGTTGTTGATATGCACTATTTTGTTGGACCTGTCAATGGCTATGCTAAATACTATGGTGATGATGAAGACATTGGGTGCTTTGACAAGCACACCAAAGTTATTAGTTATAAATTAATGAAAAGAATCTGATATGATGGTAACTAATTAGGAAGGAAAGTACAAAGTATAAGAAATCCCATAGAACCAAATATATGGCAAAATAATGCAAGCCTTGGTTATGTTGGTCAAACATGAAGGAATATCAAGTTTGTGAAAGGAGAAACCTATGTAGAGGATAAAACTTTTAGAATAACTCATTGTAGCCATTTTGGACGATCATGATAAAAATTTTAGAATAATTCATTGTAATCATTGTGAGCAACTAAGACATATGACACCTAAATGTTGGGATTTGCATCCATATAAGATTTATTGTGGAAATAATTACTCTAGAAAATATTGTTGACACAAAGATAAAATTGATTATGGATGGATGGTTATCACTTCCAAAAATATTATTTATTGTGGATGGATGGTTATCACTCTAAGAAATATTGTTGGTACACAGATACAATTGATTTTAGATGAATGAATATGATAAAATGAAAGAAATATTGAATGAATTAGAAAATAACTTGTTCTTAAAAAAATGTAATTATAAAACTTAAAAAGTAACATTGTGTTAATGATTATTAAGCATCATGTGTCTCTTAACTTAGATGGTTGAGAGGTACCACACTATGATTACAATTTATCTATATATAAGATCCATACAAACCCCTTATTACCTTATATTTGGAAAAATCTTTAGACAATATAAATTGATAATGGAAAAATCTTTAGACAATATAAATTGATAAAATGTTTGAAAAATATTTTTTTTTTTGGGGGATGGTTCATTATCTAGAATAAAACATTCGAGAACACCCACATGAGGAATGTTGGTACGTGCCTTTCTAAAGGCCACTTATAGAAAGTCAAATATGTATCTAAATACGTAGTTGCACAGCATTTTATGCAATTAATATTTTCGGTTCTTCCTTGTCGTCTAAATGTATGTGCGTTCAGTTTTTATTTTTCTTGACTTTGGACTATTGATTATGCACCCGCTGGATTTGGATAAGTAGAGCTGATGAGAGATCCATTGTTTGAAAAAATTTATAACATTTACAATAAAGATTATGTGCCTTCCGCCTAATTAAGTGGTACTAAAGCTCAGGATGGCAAGTTTGCTTGCACGACAATTTACAATCATTCTCACATTCATTCCTGGCATAAATATGCAACTCAAGCTTACACATAATTGCTCGCTAATTCGGAGAGGAAACAAACCTGTTTTGATTACATCAAAGAGCCTATTTATTTTTATATTAGATTGCATGTTCACTAAATCTATGCTGCTACGGTAAGCGAACCAATACTAATTAACATATCCTAATACGGAGACAATAAGCGAGACTGAGACTTATGAGCATTATGATGAGTACTAGTAGCACTCGTAGAGAGTAATATTCACATGCAGACGGAAATAAACGTCTCCTTCGAACGAATCAGTCGAGATCGCAGCGATTCCTCTCGCCATTACAAAATCACCCGTCCCACCCACGACGAAGATATCTCTGAATTTTTCCAAGGACGACGGATCCTCTCCATTGAAGGTGATGGTGCCCTTGTAATCCTTGGAATTCAGCACAAACGTGAAGCCAAGCCATGCGCAGAAGGTGTTCTTCATGTCGTAGAGATAAAATCCCTGAGCTCTTCCCACGGAAAGGAGAGTGCAGACTATTATCAAGCGTAATGGGATCGTCGATTATTTAAGCAACTAAAATTTAAAATTTATATATCAAATAAATATTAAAAAAAATATAATTTGGCTGTACTAGTGGATTTAAATATATATTTACTATAAAATATTTATTGGTTATGTTGAATGCTTAACCTTACCTTAATCTAAGAAAGAATAAAGCAACAAAAATTTAAATTTCATATAGCATATATGACTAGCATAAAGAATATTAAAAAAATATAATATGTGGTTGTAATAAAGGGTTTAAGCATGAATCTATTACAAAATATTTAGTGGTTATGTTGAATATTTAAGCTAGGAAAAAAATCTTATTTATTTAAAAGTATATATATATATTGATTGATAGAGGGTTGGTTACAACCACATTATTTTTAGTATTAGCAAGGGTAGGATTCAAACTATACTGGTTGCATCCATCAAACCTATTTCACCTAGTTGTTTTATAACCAAACTTATTATTAGTATTGGCAAGGGTAGGGTTCAAACAATACAGGCTGCATCCACCAAACCTATTCCACCTTGTTGTTTTATTCACAAACTTATTTCACCTCATTGTTTTTGAAATGGACCACGAGTGCTTAGGATTTGTAATATGGTTGTTTGCGAGCACTCACACGATTTGGATCAGACTACCACCTTTACAACAGGCTTCTCCAATATTTGAACTTGGGTTTCTTCTTGGTAAGTGCCCAACCACAATAACACTTACCAATCCACCTAACCATTAAAAATATGACACAAATATTTTTGAAAAATTATTATCTTTATTTATAAAAATAAAAAATAATTCATTACTAGCGAG
Source organism: Wollemia nobilis (assembly GCA_028583015.1). Classification (NCBI taxonomy): domain Eukaryota; kingdom Viridiplantae; phylum Streptophyta; class Pinopsida; order Araucariales; family Araucariaceae; genus Wollemia; species Wollemia nobilis. The sequence goes on along the minus strand of JAQPPZ010009744.1, from coordinate 11,869 downwards.
CCTTTTAAATAATTTCTAAAACGTGAATAACTTTCCCTAACTTCTGCTTTGAAAATTTATTTTATCTTGATGGTAAGCTACCTAAAACATTGAGGCACACAAAGAATTGTTGGAAAATGTCAATGCTTACCTTCTAAAACTTGCGATTTACGCCTACGACAAAAATAGTTGAACAGTCTTATTAATAAGAACGGTGGTCCACGTACCCCCTGCCGTCGTGCTCGTTTTGCGAAGCGGAATTTCTTGACGAGGATTAAATATTTTGTACTACGCAAGCCCGTTCTGGTTTGCGCGTGAAAAGCAGCTTCCTCCAGTAATTATCAAGAGGGGGATATCTCCATTGCGTTGCTTCTCGTGGATAGAACCTCAGGCGCAGTATCTCCGTTTGCTATTGAAGCGAGTGACATAACGGCGATCATTTACGTTTAGAACCTTTACATTAGCTTAGATTTCTGCCCTTCACATCAGCTTAGATTTTACATTAAAAGCTTTCATCATACGACCTTGACTTGCAGACGGAGCGCTGATGGCCATAATCGGTGGCAGTGGAAGTATTTTCGTCCGGAAATGATAGGAGTATGATAGTAGTGAAGTTTTGCTGTTCCTGCTGCTTCGTGCCGGCCGGAAACGCATTCTCCTAAAAAGGGCTGGAATTTAATAAAAAAAAATTACCTATGGAATTTAGGTGATGGTTAAAAAAAATTTATTGACTTTATGGAATTTAGGTGATGGTTAAAAACTTTTTATTGACTTTTTTTTTGTTAATTGTTAAAATTTTATTTGCTTTTTTATTTTTTTTGTTAGCAAGTATTCTTATATGATCTTTGAATCAATAAAAATATTGATGTTGTGAATAATTTTTTTTAGATATTAATTTTGAAATCATTTTTTTTGAAATCAGAACTTATATTGTGGTTTTTTAATATTATCATTAATATTTTTGTTTAGGCACTTTTTTTGAGTATGTTGAATGGATGGAGTTACAGTTTTTTTGAGGTTAATTGATGTTTCAATCCCTTATTCGTTAATAATTGTTTTTTAGATGCTTGAAAATAGTTTACAATAACAAGGTAATGGGATTAGATATTTTGAATGCATACAATCTAAAAAAATATGAATATTTTTTCAATGTATGGATTTCATATTACTTTTTATTAATTATGAAAATTTAAACATCATATAATATTCTTGTTTTATTGAATCAATTTGATTACAACTTAAATGGTAAAACCACCATATATGCTGGACAATAAATATGAGGAAAAGAATAATACAATCATGATCTAACAATTAATATTTAAATATAAATATGAATTAGCCTATAGAATAATAATGTATCATTTAAAAATATATTTAATTTTAAAAACCTAAGCTTAGATTCTCCATACTTTTTTTATAGTAGCTTCTATCTTTCATTTAAAAGATATTTTTATTTGTCTATATTTAAAAATTACATGTTATTTAATTGAGATGATATTTCCATCATTAAATTGGTTTTTTTGTACATGATCATTTTTTGAGGTTTTTATCATGTTAAAATTTGAGGAATACACCAATAGATTCAAACATGTATGGAGAAAGTTCATGTTTACCTTCAACAAAATACTATGAAGAACACAAACTTATACTGAGAGGGGGGTGAACAATATAAGATAAAACTTTTACTTTTCTTTCCAAAGCAACATCATATTATAAATTACAATAATAAAACAATACATAAATCACCACACACATAAGAGATACATATTTAACATGGTTCACCCAATGTGGGCTACGTCCACGAAAAAATATTTCTTATAAATTTCTCAACAAGTTTCTTGGAAGATAAATCTGAGCATGATTTTTTATAACATATACTTAAGATATTATCAGGTATAAGATCTATGAGATAATCAATAGTTAAATAAGGTTTTAGGGTATCCCAAACCTAATTCAAAGCCATGGTAATTAGCCAATAGAGGAGATAGGTACATAGGAGATTGTACTATCTAGCAATCACAAAAGAACAAAGGATGGAAATAGTCTAAAAATACAAATATATTTAAGTATATTTCATGAGCTGAGTAAAGAATTACTACTTATAAAGTAAGTAGACATGGTCGAGGTTGCTCTTGAATAAGCAATAAATTTAAGAGATAATTGCCTAGATAAATGACCAGTATTGTAGCAATCCTTGCTTGCATGGCATGAAGTCTGATCCCCATCATTCTACACATCCTTGTATTTAAATGGCTAGGTCATACATAATTATATGATATATATAAAAAGCACTATCACTATAGTTCTATAGGTGGTTTGTGAGGCTATGGGCTTGAACTATTCATGGCTAGACTATGGACCATTGTTATACAAGGATATTTAGATTCAAACGACTACCATCACATAGAAGATACCCATTTTATTGTACAAATATTCAAAATTTGTATTTATACAAGATGTAATGGTTTTTAATATACAACCAATATTTAGAATATACTTGTCCAAGAAATTTTTAGAGTAGTTAGGGGGTTACTTGGTTGTGGATCACACTTATATTGAAATACCATGGGTCAAAGCAATAGTTAATATTCTTATATAGAAGATCAAACCATATCATATCAAAAGATACAAGAGGAAACATGCATATCCAATGCAAAATATTCCAAAAAACAAATAAGTGTATATATTCACTGCTCTTAAGCGAGAGGAATATATGACTAAAATCTTGACCAATCGCTCGCATAATATACAAAATTTACCTAACCAAACACAACAACAAAAAATAGAAGCTAAGTACATCCAGATTTAAATATTGTCAAGTTGTAATGATCATCGAATAGAGTAGAAAAGTTTAAAATCATCAATGCAAGACTGGAATATAACAGGATATCTAGATACATGAAAACTTTCTTTGGGAATTCTTCAGCTGCATATGACTATAATGCAAGAAGTAGAGAGATCAAAATATTAGTAGTTACCTCCAATAATTACCTAGATATTATGGCAAATGCTCCTTAAAATAATGATTAGCTCAAGAAAATATAAGTTTTAGGAGCAACCTGACACCAACCTTCTACCTAAGTGTTTGTGCTAAAGGAGAAGGCTCAAATATGGTATGATATGACCAGGCCATTACAGATTTCAATAAATTAGTCATTAAAGACGATCACCATGATGACAAAGTAATAGATGTATATTACAATCTTGTTGATATTGACTATTGTGTTGGAAATATCAAAGGCCATGCTATTGAAGACCATGATGATGATGAATATATTGGGCACTTTGAAAATCACATCGGAGTTATTGGCTTTAAATTAATAAAAATAATAATACATGATGGAAAATGATTATAAAGAAATGCAAAAGGTATATAAAATACCATACAACTAAACATAAGGCCAAAGAATGTAGGGCTTGGTTATTTTAATCAAACATGAAATAGAAACATCAAGTTTGTGAAAGGAGAAACCTATGTAGAAGATAGAAATTTTAGAATAATTCATTGCAATCATTGTGGATGATAATGATAATTGTTTTAGAATAATCCATTGTAATCATTGTGAATTACCAAAACATATAACACCTAAGTATTGGAATTTGAATCCATATTTAATGGTGGAAATAATCAATCTAATAAATGTTTTTATCATCGAGATAAAATTGATTATGGATAGATGGATATCACTCTAAGAAATATTGTTGGAAAACAGAAAATTAATTGTAGATGAATAAATATGATAAAATGATAAAAAGTGAAAGAAATGTTAAATGGGTTAAAAAATGACTTGTTCTCGAAAGAATTCAAATATAATACTTAAAAATTCATGTTGTGTTGATAGTAATTGTTTATGGTTATTAAGCATCATGCGTATTTTAAGTTATAAGGTTGAGAAGGGCCACACTATGGTTATAGTTTATCTACATAAAAATATGACAATATATACCTAATCATAAGACCCATAGTCGAATCCTAGTGATTCCTCTTGCAATTATAAAATCACCCATCCTACCCACGATAGAGATATATTTATATTTTTTCAAGGTCGGATCTACTCCATTGAAGGTGATGGTGTCCATGTAATCCATAGAACTCAACACAAACTTGAAGCCAAGCCATGAGTTGAAGGTGTTCTTCATGTCTTAGAAATGAAACCCCTAAGCTCTTCCCATGGAAGGAGAGTGCATATTATTATCAAGTATAATGGGATCGTCGAGCACTGCCAGATATCCAAAATAGTTGTTCTCTATTAGAATGGTGAGATTCCCCATTGCAGATCTTCCAACACCATAGACGGTGCACTATCCACATGTTTGCCATTGTAAAATATGTCATGGGAATAAAAGACCATATTCATACAAAGTCTTTGAAGTTTCTTCTAGTCACCTGTGATCTTTAGAATAATTGTAGAAATAAGAAGACACATAAAACACAATCATCAAACTATAACAACCATTGTTTCTATTACAAAATATACACAAAATGATATTTGGTTCAACTGGAATGTCCAAATACGGATGTATCTATAGAGTTTAGATATCCTCCATTTAAAATAGAGGGAACTTGATCAATGGATTCAAGCACATGGTAATATGGCAACGAGCTTGGATAGGTCGTTTGTGGCTATCAAAGTGGTTAGTGGAAATATAGACAACAACTCCACTCAATATGATAGTGCATTAAGATATTATGGACAATTTAGGAATTCTAGAAGATTTACTTCTAGTTTTGACCTTGATGATCATTCCATTTACTTTATGTTGATAGAATATTGATTATGTGAAAGGTTAGGTTTTTTAAGTAAAATATTAGATTATATTAGACTATATTATGTTATTAATCCAAATATTATAATAGTATGGTGTTAGTTTCATTAACCAATAAGAAAACAAAATTAGGTGGATAAAGAGAATAATTGAGTACAGAAAAAAATAAAAACTAATAGGAATAAATAGACTATAGTTGTATCTTTATCTAATATGGTTGATATAATCATTCATCCTTGGGAGAGTCTGTTATGCTGAAGAGTTTTAAGCATTTCTTTCATTATATATTCAAAGAAGAAAAATACTGAGTTCTTGAAATCGTTCATCATTGTTTATTGTTTTCTTTTTTGAAAATTTTGAAGATCTTGAATCATGTGAAATATCTGATGAAGCCTATTGGTAATATCTAGTGTACTAGAAGCTCCAATAACATGGAAATGAATGCATCCCAAATATAATAAAATATTAAAGGATAACTTTGCTATAAAAATACCTTATGTAGAAGTGGATTTGATAAAAACCTTTTTGCATCTAATCTTCTAAATATGTTTGAGAAAAATGAGTCTACAAATATGCCAAATTTTGGGACAATGATCTTGTTGGGAAAAACCAAGCAAAGTAAGCTTCCAAGATCTAGTGAAGGATAAGAGTAAAAAAGTGTAGAAAATATCCTAAATCTATTTAGCCATGTCACATGACCAAAACAAATGAGTAATAACTTTTGAAGCATTACAAAAATTGAATTTAGGAGAAATATATAAAATCCAAGCCAAAATTTTAAAAGTTAAAAGTTTTTGATGTAGAGAATGTCATCCAAGATGTTGAGATTTAGATTCAATAAAAACTTTTCAAATTTGAGTAGCAAGAGACTTCCACTAGGCATTAGTAATATTGACTTGTCCCTTGACATTGATCTTAGAGTCCAATGTTAAAGAACACAACAAAATTTTGTAGATCCAACTAGATTTAATGGAAGAGAATCTATGGTCATCAAGCCATATCCAATTAGCCTATATATTGCAAGCAGTTGTTCCCAACATTATAAGGACGTCACATAAACTGGAAGCTATAATAAGGTCATAAAACTTCTCGAACGATGAGGGAAGGGAACAATAATTGTAGATCTGGGTCCAGGTGAGAATTGAATTGTTGGTTGAATCCTAAATATCCTTTATTCTATTTATACCTTTCTTCAAAAATACCAATCCTTGAAGAGCATTGCATAAAGCTAAAGGTTTATCATTATGGAGTATAATTTTACTCCACCAAATAAGGAGTCATAATTCCAAGCCAATAAATAAGAAACTAATTGTAAATATTTCTAGTTATAGGTAAGAGGAATAAACCCTTTAACCATAAAGTATGGTACATTAAGGACCTTATCCTCCCATGGGGTTTCTTTACATTTTTCTTTGTGAGTATATTGGGAGATTCTATATTAGAATAGGTATTTCCAAAATTTCTCTCTAGTAATGGTTCTAGCAACCCATTTCATAGCCAAATATTTACTCTAGGTAAGAGGATCAATAATACCCATACCTCCTAAAGCCTTTGGTTGAGTATAAAGTTTCTATGATATGGTTGTCATGCATACCTTCCCATCCTGTTTGGTCCATAAAAATTTATGAATGACTTAAGTAAATTTGTTATAGGTATCCTTTGAGGACATCAAACAAAAGTAGTAGTAAACATGAGAGGTTTCCATAAGTTTATTCATAACTTGAATTCTTCTTTTAAGTGGAGAAATTGAGTTGACCATGTATTGAACTTTTTTGAAGTCTTTTCATAACTCAGTTCTACATATCTTTAGGAGAAATATTAATTCCAAAGGGGATTTCCAAGTAACGAATGATCATTACATGAGGGATTATATTATAATAAACTAAGGAGTTGCAACCATTAATATTGGAAGAAGTATAGAAGTCTTATATTTTAGAGTGGTTGATACGAGAGCCAAAAACATCACAAAACAATTGTACAATCTCTTTAACCATTTCTATATTTTGTTGCGTATTTTGAAAAAAGAATAAAATCATCAACAAAATATGGGTTAAGAGCATGTTTATCTCCATGAATATTAATACCTTGAATGAGGCCATTATATTGAGCCTTATGAAGAATATAAACAAGAGCATCGATATCCAAAATATACAAAAAATGAGCAAGAGGATAACCCTATATAATAGATCATTGTAGAGGGAAGGAATGGGATAGATCTCCATTAACCTAAACACAAGTTGAAGCATCACCAAAGAGCATAACAATTTAATTATAGAATTTTATACCAAAACCAAGCCAAGAAAGCATATGAATAATAAAATCCCATATGATCCTATCATATGCTTTATCAAAATTTAACATAACTAAGGGGGCATTTTGATTGGAATTGATAGCCCATTGCATTGTTTTCAAAGCCATCATGATATTATCTAAGATATAATGATTCTTAATAAAACCATATTATTTTGTATGGAGAATATATTGTGTAATAGGTTTAATTTTTAAATATATTGCTTTAGCTATAATCTTGTTTAAAACATTAAAGAGGGTAATAGATCTCTAGTTGGAGATTTGATTGAGTTGTTCCTTTATTAATAAAACTATGTAAACATGATGAAAATATAAGGAAATGATATGCCAATTTAATTATAAAAACTTCACTGGAATATCACCCATACTAGGAGATTTGTCATTCATCATAGAAATGTGAGCATTATGCAAATTATTCTTAGAAATATTACATTCAAGTTGATCCCAAATAATAGGGTCAACTAGGGAGGAAATTTATTCCGGCACATATCTCATTAAGAGAATATGGATGTCATCCCTTGGATCTAATGTAAAACATTGAGAGAAGACGGTTACAAAAAGATTCATCATCTCATTGGAGTCATAAAAGGAATGACTTAAAGTGTCCTCCAATTTAGTAATCCTTTTTAAAATATTATTATGCTTGACGGAGTAAAAGAAAAATTTAGTTCCCTTATCACCTTAGGATATCCAACTGAGGTGAGATCTAATTTGTGCCCCTATAGCATGATATGACTCATAATCTCTCACTTGATTTTTAGCATTAGCTTAGTCTCATTGAATATCAATATTTATGGGATCTTTCATAAGCATAGAGTGAAGATGAGAAATATCTTTATGAAAGTGAATTCTTTGAAACTTCTTCCTCTTGGCAATAGATATCCATACCATCTAAGTGAAAAAAATGATATTAAAAGTAGTTATTTAAAACCATTTGATGCATCCAATGTTCCTAGTTAGTCTGGAATATTTGTTTCAAATATGCTCTATAATAAGGTAATAGGTAGGGTTGTCAAGGTGGGAAACATTGAATTTAAAAGGAAGTTGCATAGAATCCAAGAAAATTGAGGACGTTGTGCTAGAAGAAAATAAAATGAGGTGATTAGACAAAGTTGTATGCAAAAGAATGCGGACTTGCTTATTGATGGAGAATTTATCCAAAAATAATTCTTGAAATAATTTTTTTTCAGATGAACAAAATTCCTGACATAACTTTGACTTGAGCTAGATGGAGAAAGTTCATATTTACCTTTAACAAAATATTTATGTAACATAATAAATATACTGCAAATCATTTATATGTAAATATTGAATATGGTGCCATTGAGGATATACCAACAACAAATATAGCCAAAGTAACAAATCAAAATTGAATCATTCAAGACATGATATAAGCATATAAATATTATCAAATGAATATTTATAGTATAGAAAATATTTGATGTGAGAAAAAAATGGAAGCAAAATGATCAGATGCAAATTAATAACTTCCAAATAATTAGCACCACAACAAAAATATATAAAAATTACACAAATAAATGAATTTTATCATACGTTTAGGAAAGGAGAAAAATTTTAATATGCAAAATGCATAGACATCAACAATTTGGAGTATCAAAGAAGAAAAAGTTATAATTGTTTGATATCATTAAAAATGGTTTTCCCTTGTCTATATAAGCATTTATGAAAGAAATTGAGGCAGATGTTGCACTAATTAGTCTAGGAAATTGTACAAACATAATTACCATATTAATTGACAACTCAGATAGGATGGAGAATTTAAAATCATTTATACTTTTACCATAAAAATAACCTCCTTGATTTCAAAGTCAATATTTGATGTTATTATAGAGTTGAATTGTGGCTGAAGCTAGAGCGGCCTTCATTGGCTTGGAGAAACTTAAAAACCTGTCCATTATAAATGTAATTATTGAAGGGGATTCCATATCCATAATCAATATGCTTTGTGGAGTTTCCCATTCGGTATGGAAAATAGCGAATTTAATTTATGAAGCAACTTGGTTTGATCATTCCTTTTCTATTGTGGAGTTCTCCCATATTTTTAGAGAAGGCAATTTAGTGGTTGATCTCTTAGAAAACTTAGGAGTTTCTTCTCAAGGCTTATCTATATGGAAGTGGGATTTTTCCAAACATATTGTATATCATGCCAAGGAGGAAGCTCCTTAACTCTTATCAAATTTTGGTTCCTTTCGGAGATCTAGGCGATCTGGTTGGTACCTGTAGGTTTAAGCACTTTATGGTGTGTACCGACCTTTATTATGTTATCCCCTCAGTACATTCTTGCCTTCCCTAATTGTCCCTTCTAGCTCCCTGGTGATGTCACCTCTTCTTATGCTCAGGCTTATCGAATGTTGTAGCCTATTGTGACTTTCTAATTTTAAAAGATGCATTTATTAGGGTTGATAATTTTTGGCCCTCCATGTTGTTATGCTATTCTTTAGGGCCGAATTGTTTAGGTTTTTCTCCCTAGCTTGCCTTCTTGGGGATAGTGTGAACTCCCTTGGTTCCCCTTCCCCGAGGGGTGCTTACCTCTGTTTGTAATATCTTGTTATCCTTTTGGGTGGACCTCCCTTATGGAGGTTGTCTTGTGCTTTAATTGGCCTCTAGGATTTCTTATTGTATAAGGTTGTGGGGCTCCTTTCAAAACCCTCTTTTAATATTAATATAAAAAAATATATGTTATTATAGAGTTGAAATGTGAATAGTTATTAGTTTTTCTCATAGATATTCTAATATTTTGTATAAAAATTATTTGTAATAGTTAATATAATTGATTCTCTACTTTTGAACTAGAGGCCTTCTTGACATAAATACATAGAAAATGGATGGTTTTACATGGATTATACAAACCAAGTAAATAGGTTTGGTATGTTAGGTTTAAAATTACAAAATTTTGAATCTAAGTAGTAGGTACATGTTATTTTTGTGTCAAATCATCAACTAGAAATAAGAATTCAAAATTTGAAGGAAAACCTAGTATTAAAAAAACTTCTGAATATATTTTAAAAAAAATAAGAACAAAATAGATAATTGGGTGATGAGGTGATAGTAACAAAAAACTAGTGTCAACTAGGAACTAAAATAAATCCACATGAAGAGAGTGGTGAAGGGGTTATCTATAATAAAATGTTTAGTTTGGAAGAGCATGGTACTCAATTTGATTCACATAAATAATATATGGAAAAGGGAAAAACTCTTTTGGCCTTTATTGAAGTATTAGAGGAACTTGGAAAATGTAAAACTAATAGTGATTCCACTCCTAAACAAGAAAAAACACTATGTGAAATTCTACAAAGTAGATGACTATAAAAGAGCATGCAATTTCATAGCAAATAAAACAAAGCAATTAGAATATGAATAAAAGAATCTTCTACATGAACTTGAAGCACAAATTTCATACTTAGAAGAATTAGATAAACAACTGCAAAAAAAATTAGAAAACCTTAGAAATGAGCATGTAGTTGTTCTATATTATAATAGCACATACGACACCAATTAGATATTGATAGAATCATAAGCAACAAAGAAGAGCACCAACTATAATTTAAAATACACATACCTCTAATAACTTAGATTCTTGGAGCCTTGGAGGTGGGAGAGATTTGGATTCTGGGCACACAAAAAATGTCTATGCTTTTCCATACATCTTCTATAGTGCTTGAAAGTTGAAAGGAGAGACTCGAGAAGTTAGAGAAAAGAGTTGAGAGTAGATTTTGACTTTGAATAAGGACTTCCAAGAACATAGCAATTTTTTGAATGCCTAGATTCTAGAGTCCAAATTTGAGACTTAATGGGTTTGGTCATAGACCAATCCATGGTATGAGACTAGCTACCACTACCATTGTACCAACATGGTAGCACCATACCACCATTGAAATTTCAAACTTTTAAATGACTACACATGCGACGTAATATAGCTACACCAACACTGGTAGTCTTTTAACCTAACCAAGGCTGTTGCTCAGACCAAATACAAATGAACTTCTCTACTCACTAAACTGATCTGGTTCTGTTGCTCTACAAATGACTACTTTTATCTCCATGATTATGCACTACGTCCACACTGAATGCTAGCCAAATGAATGGTTTATATAGCTGGGCATGATGACCCAATAACCTACCTCACACGAAGGAAGTAAATGTTGAATGGACAATGAACACATCGCATCAAAGGTTTTGGCAGGATGCCCAAGTTCACTAATTTTGGTGTGCAAAGTCCCGCAATGCTCACTTTCAAAGTGTAGTTGGGCGGAGAGTGAACATCAGGGTTAATATTTATAACACCCTCATTTAAACCTAATTTCACTAGTGCTTTGACTCCTAGTTGTTCTTGCAATCTGGTGAAGTCTTCCTCCTTCAAAGGCTTCATGAAAATGTCAACCAACTGCTCCTTGGATCTACGAAATTATAGTTGAATTGCCTCAAACTTCACCAGCTCTCTGATGGAGGGATATTGAATGTCGATATGCTTCATACAACCATGGAATACTTGTGTAGACACCAAAACAACACCAATCCGATTATGTGACTGCAAACACTGATCACTTTGACAAACACAGCCCCCAGGGTAGCCCTCAGAGGTTAAACAGTGGTCTTAACCACTTTCATAGCAATTTTGTAAGGTCAAGAAGCAATTTGGCACACTTGGAAACTTTGCCCAGTACTCGTCTCACCCCGAGACAAATTCAAAATAGAATCCGTCCCACCCCAGGACGAATTCTAAATCCGTCCCTGGGTGGGACGAATTACAAGCTTAATGGGAAAAAAGGCAAATGGTGCCAAGTGGAAGCCC
>JAQPPZ010009743.1:0-24944 GCA_028583015.1 Wollemia nobilis | reverse complement strand
CCACAAATAAAATGACACAATTTTATTTGAAAGACGCAGTTTTATTAATTCGAAGCATGGAAGCTTTTACAATAAAAGACCATGAAAATAAATACACAGTGCTTTAAATGCAAAATACAGCCGCAGCCTTCCTTCCTTCCCCAGCCTTCTGAATCCTTCAAATAAATCCCTGTTATGCTCTATGCTTCGTGCTGCACCGCCGTTCGTAACCGCCTTAACGACTTCTGGAACGGTCATATGGAACGGCCTTAATGGCCCTTAAAACTGTCGCTTGGAATGGCCTTAACGATCTCAGGCACTGCCACTCAAAACTGCCACTTGGAATTGCCACCTGGAACTGCCACCTGGAACTGCCACTTTGGCTTTGTCTACTAAGGTGTCGCGATATCGCAACCCTTCTTTGTGTTTTGGCTTTTGCTGCCAAAGTGTCGCGATATCGCGACACTTCTTTGTGTTTTGGCTTTGGCTGCCAAAGTGTCACGATACCGCGACACTTCTTTGTGTTTTGGCTTTGGCGGCCAAGGTGTCGCGATATCGCGACACTTCTTTGTGTTTTGGCTTTGGCGGCCAAGGTGTCGCGATATCATGACACTTCTTTGTGTTTTGGCTTTGGCGGCCAAGGTGTCACGATATCGCGACACTTCTTTGTGTTTTGGCTTTGGCTGCCAAAGTGTCGCGATATCGCGACACTTCTTTGTGTTTTGGCTTTGGCTGCCAAAGTGTCACGATATCGCGACAACTTTGGTGTCGCGATATCGCGACCATTAGTTGCATTTGCCATGGTGCTCAAAATACGTCGTGATATCGTGACCATTAGTTGCTTTTGCCACGGTGCTCGAAATACGTCGCGATATCGCGACGATATTTGCGTCGTGATATCGTGACCAATTTTATACTTAGTCATTTTGAACTTTTTCAAACTTTGAACTTTTTTTTTGGTGATGCAATATTGCTGTGTTTCCGAGATGCTCCTGCATCAGACACCTGGGGTAGATGTTTAGAAGTGATCCTCACTTCTGGATGGTCAGAGGAAAACCCAAACGATCAACCTCTGATTTGGACAACCATGTGGCATCTTCGACGGGTCCTGTTCTTCCACTTGACCAAATACTCCGAATATTGCTTGTTTCGGTGTACTTCGCTGCACGAGTGTCGAGTATGTCTTCAATTTATTCTTTGTCTGGAGTGGATGCAGGAATGTTCCACAGATCCGAACTGGGTGGTTCACTACAACTTCCTGCATGATATTCAACCAAGTCTAAAATATTTAAGATAGGTGAAATATTCATCTCACTTGGGAGATCAACTTCATAGGCATTTCCTGAATCTCGTTTGCCTATGATCCGGCATGGTCCAAACTTCTTCATCTTCAACTTATTGTAATTTTTTCTAGGAAAACATTCCTTACGCAAGTGAACCATGACTTCATCCCCTACTTGGAATTCTTTGAAACGTTGCTTCTGATCTGCTCTGGCTTTGTAAGTAGCATTCATTTGACTGATATGTTGTTGTACCTCTTCATGTAAATTCTTCATGTGTGTTGCAAAGTCTTCAACTTCAGCACTGCACTTGTCTGCTTTATCCATCGGTCTCAACTCAAAAGTGTTTATAGGGCTGTACCCATGCACAATCTGGAATGGTGATTTACCAGTACTGCGATTGATAGAATTGTTGTAAGCAAACTCTGCCTGGGGTAAAATCAGATCCCATACCTTCGGTTTATCTCCTACCAAACATCGTAGAATATTACCGAAACTTCTGTTGACTACCTCGGTCTGTCCATCAGTCTACGGATGGTACACAGAACTGAATTTCAAGTCTGTTTTTAGCTTCTTCCATAGAGTTCTCTAGAAATAACCCACAAATTTGGTATCTCTGTCCGAAACAATGCTTTGGGGTAGACCATGAATTCGGACTACCTCCTTGAAGAACAAGTCGGCAATGTGAACCGCATCACTTGTCTTCTGACATGGAATAAAATGGGCCATTTTCGAAAACCACGTCAACAACAACAAAAATGGCATCATTTCCACGTTGTGTTCTTGGCGGACCAAGAACAAAATCCATCTTGATATCCTCCCAAGATCTTCTGCAGTACAGGCAATGGTCGGTACATTCCCGTATTTTGGCTGACTCCTTTGGCCATCGGCACACTCTGCAACCTCGCACAAATGCGGTCACATCCGCTCGCAGCTGTGGCCAATGGTAATTTTCACTAACAAGAGCAATGGTCTTATCATGGCCAAAATGCCCTGCTGGTCCTCCACTATGCTTCTCTTTGATTAAATTTTCCCTCATGGAACTTTAGGGAATGCACAACTGATTCTGCTGAAATAGCATCCCATCTTGGATCATGAAATCTAACCACTTAGTGTGATCCACGGTAGTAGGAGACACACATGCGGTCCATGCCTCTGCAAAATCTGGATCTGCTTGGGTATAAACTCTTGAGTTCATCAAACCCAACAACTTTGCACTCTCATTTCCATCAACAAATTATGCCTTCTACTCAAGGCATCTGCAACTCTATTAGATTTGCCACTTCTATGCTTTAGTACAAAGGTATAACTCTGCGGGAATTCAACCCACTTCAAATGCCGTTGGTTAAGTTTACCTTGACTATTGATATCTTGCAAAGATTGATGGTCGAGTATATAAAACAAACTCTTTGGTTAGCAAATAATGTCTCCATTTCTTAAGAGCCCGAATTATAGCATAGAATTCTTGATCATAAACAGAGTATTTCTTTCTAGCATCATTCAATTTTTCACTAAAATATGCAACGAGTTTACCTTCTTGACTCAACACATCTCCAATGGCACTGCCACTGGCATCACAGTCAACCTGAAACACTTTATTAAAATCTGGAAGTGCCAGAATGGGCTGTTCTATCACTTTATTCTTCAATATATTCATGCTGGTATCTACTTTGGCAGTCCACTTAAATTCTCTCGTATCCCCTCTCATAGTTTCTGTTAAGGGTGCACAAATACTGCTAAAGTCTCTAATAAACTTTCTATAGAAACTTGCAAGACCATGAAATGATCTTACCTCTGTCACATTCCTTGGAGAAAGCCATTCAAGGATAGCCTTCACTTTCTCAGGATCCATTTTCAGACCCTCCTCTGAGATGACAAATCCCAGGTATATCAACTCTTTCTGTACAAAAATGCACTTCTGTATATTTATCAATAACTGCTCCTCACGCAGTTTTTCAAAAATTGTCCGAACATGCAACAAATGTTCATCCAATGTTTTACTAAAAATTAGAATATCATCTAGATACACTATCACGAACTTTTCCAATAAATCACGCAATACTTCATTCATCAACCTCATAAATGTACTGGGTGCATTAGTCAATCCAAATGGCATAACTAACCACTCATACAAACCCTCTCTGGTTTTAAAGGTTGTCTTCCATTCATCACCCTCTCTAACACGTATCTGATGATATCCACTCTTCAAATCAATCTTAGTGAAGTATTTAGCTCCACTCAAGAAATTCATTATATCGTCCATTCTGGGTAATGGAAAGTGATATTTAATAGTAATTTTATTAATGGCTCGAGAATCAGTGCACATTCACCATTCGCCATTCTTCTTTGGTGCAAGTACTGCTGGCACTGCACAAGGGCTCAAACTTGCCCTAATCAAACCCTTCCTCAAAAATTCTTGAACTTGTCGGTTCAATTCTTCATTCTCAACAGGAGACATTCTATGAGCTGCCTTGTTGGGTAAGCTAGATCCTAGAATTAAGTCAATCTGATGACTAATCTTCCTCATTGGCAGCAAACCCTCAGGCACATTATTTGATATAATATCAGAAAATTTTGCTAACAGATGTTCAACTTCTGCTGGAATGTTAGTAGTATCTTCTCTTTTTACATTAGGAATTAATGCATAACACATTGAATCCCTCTTTATACCATCCAAAAATTTTCTGCCATCTACTAAACAAATTCTAGCATTATTGCATACCTTTTCCTCAACCTCCTTTAATGGCTTCAGTTTGTGGCGTACTCCATCTTTTGTCAGGTAATAGGTATTTGCATGTCCATCATGCACTGCACGTCTATCAAATTGCCATGGTCTTCCAAGCAACAAATGGCAAGCATCCATCGGCAAAATATCACACAGGACCTCATCCTGGTATCTTCCAATTTTGAACTTGACCAAGCATTGTTCACTGACCAATGCTCTATGATCCTTCTGCAACCACGCAATCCGGTATGGATGCGGGTGTTGTTTTCTTTCTAGCTTTAATTTAGCTATCATTTCCTCAGAAACCAAATTATCTGTACTACCATTATCAATAATAATATTACAGATTTTACCTGAACATTTGCACCTCGTGCGAAATAGGCTTTTTCGTTGATCTAGTTCCTTCTCTTCATTCAACAAAGTTCTTCTTGTGATCATCACTTCTCCGTGCTCTGCTTCTTCAGAGTGCTCGAATTCAACACCATCCTCAGCAACTACAACTCTGGCATTTCCTTCAGGCCTTCTGTTTGGTGCTTCTTGGTGTTTGGGACACTTATATGATCGATGCCCTTCTTCTCTACAATTAAAACAGGTTCCACGAAATCTGCCTCTACCATATCCGTGTCCACCTCTACCTCTACCCCTTTGATAATAATTTTTTTGATTACGAGGTCGGTAAGCATTCTCCTCCTTCTGTTCCTAGCGATTGCTGGTTTCACCATTCTATTTTTGATCATCATATTTAATTCCATTGGTTCTTCCACCAGTTCTTCCACCACGACCTCTTCCTCTTTGCTTCTTTGTCAAATCTGCGATTCAGTTTCTCTTCTACTTTCAAAGCAAACTGATAAGCATCTTCAATACTTGTTCATTCGAACCAGACTCAATTCCTCTTGCACGCTGGTTCTCAACCCATTAATGTAACGGGCTACTCTTTCCTTATTTGCTTCCGTATGACCGGTTCTAATTGAAATTTTAAAAAATTCCTCAGTATACTCTTTAACAGTTTTGCTGGACTGTCGCAAACTCTGCATTTTTCTCAGCAGATCTAATTCGTAATCTGCTGGAATAAACTGTCGTTTCAATTTTTCCACCATTCGATCCCACCTGGAGATCTTTTCTTTGCCTCTCCGGTTTCTTTCCAACTGCACTCCTTTCCACCATATGCCAACATGGCCTTTTAATTTTGTTCTGGCAAATTTTATTTGATTTGGATCTTCAACGTCCTCATAATCGAAATATTCTTCCATGTCATTAATCCAGTCAATTAATTCTTCTGGATTTAAATTTCCATAATACGTAGAAACGTCAATCTTTGGCCTTTTCCCAATCTACGAAATGGCTTTTATCATTCGCGACTCTGCGGCACTCATTTCTTCTTCTTCCTCTTCAGAAGGGTCTTCAACTCCGTCATCATCGCTGCGATCTTCTCCTCTTGGCTCTATTCCCCTGTGCAATTCTTCCTGTAATGCCAACACTTGTCTTTGCAATGCACGAAAATCTCCTTCAGGAACCACATTCCTTCCAGCACCACGATTTCTTCGCGGCGGCATTCTGTCTCACATTTTCTCAGAAACCCGTAACCCCAGATCCTGGTGTGAGCTGCCTCAAATTCAGCGCTCTGCTCAAAACACTCAGAATCTTACAGCTCTGATACCACTTGATGGGGAGCCAAGTTAACCACAAATAAAATGACGCAATCTTATTTGAAAGACGTAGTTTTATTAATTCGAAGCATGGAAGCTTTTACAATAAAAGACCATGAAAATAAATACACAGTTCTTTAAATGCAAAATACAGCCGCAGCCTTCCTTCCTTCCCTAGCCTTCCGAATCCTTCAAATAAATCCCTTTTATGCTCTATGCTTCGTGCTGCACCGCCGTTCGTAACCGCCTTAACGGCTTCTGGAACGGCCTTAACGGCCCTTGAAACTATCGCTTGGAACGGCCTTAACGATCTCAGGCACTGCCACTTGGAACTACCACTTGGAACTGCCACCTGGAATTGCCACCTGGAACTGCCACTTTGGCTTTGTCTGCTAAGGTGTCGCGATATCGCGACCCTTCTTTGTGTTTTGGCTTTGGCTGCCAAAGTGTCGCGATATCGCGACACTTCTTTGTGTTTTGGCTTTGGCGACCAAAGTGTCGCGATATCACGACACTTCTTTGTGTTTTGGCTTTGGCGACCAAGGTGTCGCGATATCATGACACTTCTTTGTGTTTTGGCTTTGGCGGCCAAGGTGTCGCGATATCACGACACTTCTTTGTGTTTTGGCTTTGGCGGCCAAGGTGTCGCGATATCGCGACACTTCTTTGTGTTTTGGCTTTGGCGGCCAAAGTGTCGCGATATCGCGACACTTCTTTGTGTTTTGGCTTTGGCGGCCAAAGTGTCACGATATCGCGACAACTTTGGTGTCGCGATATCGCGACCATTAGTTGCATTTGCCATGGTGCTCGAAATACGTCGTGATATCGCGACCATTAGTTGCTTTTGCCACGGTGCTCGAAATACGTCGCGATATCGCGACGATATTTGCGTCGCGATATCGCGACCAATTTTATACTTAGTCAATTTTGCAAATTTTGAACTTTTTCAAACTTTGAACTTTTTTTTTGGTGATGCAAGATTGTTGTGCTGCCCGAGATGCTCCTGCATCACTGAAGCAGAAGAAGAGATAGTTGTTGAGCAGCCAACTGTAGCTTATTTGTCTACATCAAATTCTGAACCAAAAATAGAGGAGGTAGACATCACAAAACAACTGAGAGCAGCAAGAAGTGTTGTCAAAACACAAACTAGATGGATTGAAGAGAGAGAAAGTATCATTGAAATGCAGGAAAAGAGGATTGCATAATTATAGTAGGAAGTGGCAGAATTGAGAAAAAGGTTGTCACAGTCTGAAAAATAGCCAACTGTATCCATTGATGAGGATGATTTGGCTCAATTACTTATGGATTTATCTAGGGCAGATGACTCTATTGAGACAGACATAGGTGCTCATTCTGAAGCAGCACCCTTTCATTCTGAAGAAGTGTGTTCTCATTCTAAAGATGCTTGAGAATTGGTAAAGAGCATAGAAAAATATACTGGAGATGAGTCACATCAAGAAACACCAGCACAGGAACAGTCCAAGCAGCAACATGAAATTGTTCAATTAAGTACTTCAATTGAGGTCTTTGTATTTCAAACTGTTACACCTTCAGTAGAAATAGTAGATAAGGGGGTACAAGTCGAATTATTTTCTGATGACAAACCTATAGAAATAGCAGAAAAGGGGGTACAGGTAGAATTTTTGATAGATGATCAACCAGTAGAAGTGGCAGAAAAAGGGGTTCAGGTAGATCTTCTACCTAGAGTTCCACCTGTAGTTAGACCACCTAATATTATATCCCTAGAACAATATAATGTAGACATAGCCAGTTGGGTGATCATATATGAGAAACTTGCCACTAAGATTGAAATATTCAAATTGTAAGGAAAACAGTTAGAGGCAAAGGAAACAGAGATCAAGGTATTAAAAGAAAAAGTGACTAATTTATGTCAGATTGTTGAGTTTTTGGTCCAATTCAGATGGCCAGCCAGATTTTACAGTCTTATTCTAAAAGAGAAATATCTCATATGGCAGGTCATGAGGATTAGCTCGGGTCTCCCATATAAATTAGACACAACTGCAAATTTATTGGAAGCATATTTTGACAGCCCTGTAGAGCAGAAAAATCTCCTATGTGAACTATTTTTAGACAACTTCTTTATTCTAGAAGAAGTATAATTTCACCCTCAAATTTACATAGGAGATTTTTAATTGAGGGCATTCATGTCCACTTTGCAAAATCACTTTTATTGGGACCAGGAGAAAAGGCAGCATAAAGAAATTGAATCAAGAGTTGAATTGTTAGTCAGAGCAGTTCAGCCAAATCACCCAATTATCACCAGATAACACTTCACCATGATGAAAAATGATGATGTAAAGAGGATATACTTGAACAATTTGAGGGACTGTGTGACCAGATTTTAGAATTTTTGTAATGACAATTTTGTTCCAGCATTATCAATCTACAGAAACATATGGGTTGAACTTTTCATGTCTTTACAGAAAAGAGAACCCATCTCCCCCATTAAATTAGAATGGTCCAGAAGAAGGGTAGAAGGAGTGATACAGATGATTGAAATCATGCAACATCATTGGATAGGTCTAAGATTTAGGCCTCCAACCATCATTACTCCAGTTCCCTTCTACTTTGAAGAAGATACTCAACCTGATGATCAGTTTGAAGAATGGCTCAAAAACCTTCAGGAGAACAGGGGATATTATATAGGCACAAAATTGTTCTACAGATCATGGAATTTGAATATGGACATATGTGATTCCATAGCCCAATAGAATGCATGAGGACATGCATTAATATAAGTTATGGGGAAAATGATGAGGCCTGGAAATGCCTCAATCATAGCATGTTTTGAATATTAAAATTGCCTAAAACTCTTATGTTTAATATGATATGCTAGTTAAGTTGATTCAATATGTTGTGTATTAACTATTTGCATGATCAATGTATTTGAAATACTATATTATGATTTTTATAGCTTTTTGCATAGTTTTATGTTATTTTGTTATGACTTGCTAAATGAGAAATATGCTTAGGTTGATAGCAACATTTCACTAATTATGTTTTGATATGTCTCAAGCATTTATTTTACCTAAGTTTAGAAAATAGTGCAAGCAAACTATTACTGTGCAGCAAAAACTGGTTTTCCAATGTAAATTCCAGCCAGTTGCCAATGAATGGCAAGACATGGAATTCACACATGGAAAGAGATGAAGACCATTGAAATATGATCCTGAGAGATAACCCACCTAAGAAATGCAGAGGAAATAATTTAAAGAGCACACATTTGTTCATTCTAAAGTCTCTTCGGAATGAACAGACATCTTCGAAATGAGAAAACACAGTCTCTTCAAAATGAGTGGATCTTCGGAATGAGAATTGCAGTCTCTTCGGAATGAGCCACTTATCTTCGGAATGAAAACATAATGTGCTTTTTGACTTGTTGACCGATTTTTTACGTTGGAAAAATGGAAAGAAATATTGAAAAGGCTAAGGGAAAATATCTCCCATCTTACTTTGTCGTCCTTGTCGACCAAAGCCATCATTTATGGAAAGATCAAGTTTGATCCTCTTCTAGGATAAAACCAGGAAAATCTGCAGCATAATAGGATTAGATCTTTAGGATAGAAATGAGATATTCTTAGTTTGTAAGTAGATCTTAGGACATCTATAAATATGGCTCCCGTCCAGGTTGAGCTAGGGGGAGATGGAGAGAGAGGAGAATAGGATAAAATAGGCAAGTAGTGTAATAGTAAGAAAAGTGACCGTTACAGTCCTGTAATAGGTTTTTAGCAACAATATTGTAATCATGTTCTGAATCAATAAAAGTGCACTATTTTTATTCATGTTGTTGTGAATGAGTGTGAGTAAGATCTAGAGAAAGAAAGAATCATACCTTCTTCTAGACAAGGAGGCTGGCCACTTCCAGACCTAGGAGGAGGACTAACAACATGTTTTTATTCTGATTTTGCTACAGCAGAATGAGTTGTAGAACTTGTCATTTCTAGAAATAAGACATCATGCAAATAAGACTTATGGATTTCTACCAGGGTAGTAGTAGTTCCTTGATGTACTTTAGGGAAGTGAATGTACATCAACTCTGGCATGCATACGCTAGTATCTTACGATAAGATACGGGGAGTAAAGCATACGACTTATAGGTGAAATGAGCCTTGGAAGTAAAAACCCTTGCCTATACTTGGATTCTCGGGCAAGGAGAGGAAGTAGTTAGAAAGGCGATTTTATCGAGATTTGGCCAATCTCGATCTCATAGATATTTTGACCAGGGTTATGCATAGCGGCTATTATTTGCCAAATTGGCTAAAATTAGGATTTTTAAAATTTGGAATTGGCTAATATTTGGGACCCTTGACTAGGGCCCATTAGCCAAAAAATTTTGGGTTTAAATTTTTTTTTAGGTTGATTCGCCCCAATTTTATAATAATTTGACCATTTTAGGTTTAAATTTCCAATATTACCCCTAATAATAGTGAACCTTCTTCATGTGTTTGGACACTATTTACCTGGATTTCGAAACTGATTCGCCAATTTTTTATAAATATATTTTGGGGTCGACCCATTACGCATAAATCTAATTTTGACTACAGCGAGATAACATCCGTGAAGATTGGGTATGCTTGTACTAGATAGAGTTGGAAAATTTTTTGAAAATAAAACCTTTATATTGTCAAAGCAAAATAAAATACAAATTTGTAACTCACTTTAGGCTCTAAAAAAAAAAAAATAAAGCTCTTTCTGAAATAGATAATGGCATCCGGATTAAAGGTTAGTTCCTCAAAAACACCTATGGTGGCACAACGGGAAGGGCTAGCTGAGAATCCTAAGCAGGTACTTAGATGGGTA
The DNA here is from genome assembly GCA_028583015.1 of Wollemia nobilis. Classification (NCBI taxonomy): domain Eukaryota; kingdom Viridiplantae; phylum Streptophyta; class Pinopsida; order Araucariales; family Araucariaceae; genus Wollemia; species Wollemia nobilis. The sequence continues at coordinate 14,493 of JAQPPZ010009743.1, read as the reverse complement.
GTAAGGACAGGAGCTACTAAGGAAACTGCAGAGCCCCCTCGAGTAATAAGGAGGGAAAAGGAGCCAATAGCAAAGGAATATAATGACTTGGATGATGCAACTAATGCAAGAAAAGATGAGTCAGTAGAGGGAGAAAATGGATTAGTAAAGGGTCTAGATGATGGAAAATATGGCTCAACAAAAGGAACAAATGTTAGAGCATATGGAGCAACAAAAATCTCAACTAATACAACAACAGGAGTTGATTTCACAACAACAAAAGATAATAGAAAACTTGTCTAAAGGTAAAGAAACAGTAGTTTTTTGGGATGAATAATCTGTGGATCCTGGAAGAAAGCAAGTTGATTATGAACTAGACAAAGATATGCGTGGAATTGACATAGCTAAATTTGATGGCAAGGGGGATGGGAAAGAAGCAAAAAGGTGGCTAAACAACTTGGAAGCATATTTTGTTGTCAAACTCTTTCTTCCAAATCAAAAACCTCTTACACAGTCTTTCGATTGATTGGAGCTACTGCATACTAGTGGGATACATATAGAAAAACCCATAACATAGAATATGTAGATGTGCCCTGGGAAAACTTTGTAACAATATTTAAGGAAATGTATTTGTCCCCTCAATTTTATCTTGAGAAAATCGTGAAATTTTCTAGACTAACTCAGGGCAACATGACTGTTATCGAATACTATAAACTATTTGTACAGTTGCTTAAGTATATGCTCGAGTATGAGAAGAGAACTAAAATTAAGTTCAAAAATTTCTATTTGGACTTCATATAAAAATTTGAAACTTGCTTCTTATGCTTAAGCCAGTGTCTTTGACTGTCGCTTGTGATTTGGCTCATCAGCACGAAGATAATTACAAGGCAAAAAAAGCTTACTACCAAAAGTCCTCTAATAGAGAGGAACTACTGAGAAAGAAGAATGCAAGTCGAACAAGATGGGATAAGAATAGGATTAACAGGGGACGAAATGAGAACAAGAACAAATTTGACAAAGGTAAGAATAAATTTCAAGGGAACATAAATCAGAACAACCATGGAGGTTAGGATAGGGGGAACTTCAATAGGTATGATCAAAAAGCTAGAACTAGTACCCAGGAAGGCAACGATGAGGATAAAAGAGATAAAGCACCTTGAATTGATTATTGGATATGTAAGGAGCCTCATTATGCTGACAAATTTCCTATGAGAGTGAACAAGAGACCAGAACCTACGGAACCAACTCATAAGATCTACGCTGCGATAAGTAATTCTAAACTTAAAGGTCAAGCCACACCTTTTCTATTGAATGGAAAAATATATAGTAGAGATGTGATGGTGGATGGAAAAATCACACGATCTCAAACCCTACTTTTTCATTCATTAATCTGGAAACAGTTACAGAAATAGCCTGCAGGCTTACAATAACCAACACTCAACTTGGTTTTCTCCCACACACACTCTAAGTGCGATCTTCCTCAATCCACCACCCCGAACTATTACAAAAACTAGGTTTTTATAGAGGCCCCGACCCTCTGAAACGTCTATCATGCAAATCAGGGCACCAACCTGATTTATTACAAATACTGGGTTTGCATAGAGGCCCTGACCCTCTGAAACATCAACTTAAAAATCGAAGCACCAACCCGATTAAAGGCTCCTCTCTGCACAGCCCCTATAATCGTCGCTTCTTGTCAGTTCACTTTGACCGCCACTCCTTGTCAGATTACCCTATGCAATCCATCCTTTTTGTTTCCTGCGCTTTTGGGTAATCGCCCACCTTAACTGCACCTTGGTGCCACGTGTCATTTTGGAACGGTCCCTGAAAATACCGCCTGCCACGGTTTTTTGCCATATCTTCCTTCTTCTTTGTCTTCTTCTTTTCCCGTCGCGATATCACGACATGTCGTGATATCACGACGTTTTAGCTTACCTGCACTCCTTTCTCCTTTTTGTCGTGACATTATGTCGTGATATCGTGACCATTCCACCCTCGAGCCGTTTGATTTGTTTTATGTCGCGATATCATGACAACCTTCTGCCTTTGTCTTGGTTTCCACTTTGACGTCGTGATTTTACGACGTCACAAAATCGCGACGTCGCGATTTCGCTACCAGTTCCACCTTCTGCCTCGGCCTCACCTCGATGTCATGATTTTGTGATGTCACGATTTCATGACGTCGTGATTTTGCTACCATTTTCCTCCTTCATCGAGTCTTCACTCCGATGTTGCAATTTTGTGACATCGTGAAATCGCACTGTTGCGATTTCGCTACCATTTTCCTCCTCCACCGAGTCTTCACTCTGACGTCACGATTTTGCGACGTAGCAAAATTGTGACATCGCGATTTCGCTACAACCCTCCGCCTTCACCCTGATTCCACCTTGACGTCGTGATTTTACGACGTCGTAATTTTGCTACTGACTCCTACCTTTACCTTGACTTCTTTTTGATGTCGTGATTTCACGATGTCGTGATTTCGTGATGTCACGATATCGTGACATCGCGATATAACGACAAACTCATACCTCTGCCCTGACTTCAACTTTCTGTCATGATATCATGACATTGTGATATCATGACATCGTGATATCGCAATGTCGTGATATCATAACCTCCCTGCTTCACGGCCTTCTCTTCAATTTTATGTCATGATTTCATGACATCGCGATATCGCGACCAACTCCTGCCTTGTCAAAGGCTAAAAACTTAGAAAAAAATTTGTTGGCAAAAGACTGCACTACTGCCACCAGATGCTCTTGCATCAGACAATCGGGGTTGATGGATAAGTGATCCTCACTTCTGCACTGTCTGGTTGCTGCCTCCTACAACATCTCCAAACATTCCTCTGCCTCTGTAGACTGCTCCAACCCCTTCTCCTGGTCCACATAACTTATGTCTTCCTCTAGACAGATTCTCCCACTACTGCATACTTCCTCATCTACAGCCTGCTTGCACTCCTCTTCTTGGCCAGTTAGATTTTTGCCTTCTTCCAGGCAGATCCTGGCACTGTTGCACTCTTCTTTGCATGCAGCCTTCTTTAGCTTCAGCTTTTGATGCACTCCAGCATCTCTCTTTTTTTGTCTTTCTTCAGGCTGTCTACGCAACTCCATTTGCAGGGCTTTCACTTGCCTCTGCAAATCTCTTATGATCAGGTCCTCTTACAGGGCTTGCACTTGCCTCTGTAACGCCTTGAACTCTTTCATTGTCATCATATCTCCATAACAGATCTTGGTGTAACTGCCTCACGTCCGACGATCTGTTACATGCTTAGAATATTCTAAACTCTCTTTTCTCTCTCTCAGAACCCTACCACAGATCCTGGTGCAAACTGCCTCATGGTCGGTGATCTGTTTATGCACTCAGAATCATTAGCTCTGATACCATTTGATGGCGGATGGGAAAATCACACGATCTCAAACCCTAATTTTTCATTTATTAATCTAGAAACAGTTACAGAAATAGCCCACAGGCTTACAATAACCAGTGCTCAGCTTGGTTTTCTCCCACACACACTCTAAGTGTGATCTTCCTCAATCCACCACCTCACACTATTACAGAAACTGGGTTTTTATAGAGGCCCCGACCCTCTGAAACGTCTTTCATGCAAACCGGGGCACCAACCCAATTTATTACAAAGACTGGGTTTGCATTGAGGCCCCGACCCTCTAAAAAATCAACACAAAAATTGGAGCACCAACCCGATTAAAGGCTCCTCTCTACACAGCCCCTATAATTGTTGCTTCCTGTCAGTTCACTCTGATCGCCGCTCCTTGTCAGATTACCCTGCACAATCCATCCATTTCATTTCCTGTGCTTCTGGGTAATCACCCACCTTAACTGCACCTTGGTGCCACGTGTCATTCTGGAACGGTCCTTGAAAATACCGCCTGCCTTGGTTTCTCGCCATCTCTTCCTTCTTCATCTTCTTCTTTTCCCGTCGTGATATCACGACATGTCACGATATCGTGACGTTTTAGCTTCCTTACGCTCCTTTCTCCTTTTGGTCATGACATCGCGACGTCACGATATCACGACCATTCCGCCCTCGAGCTGTTTGATTTGTTTTATGTCGTAATATTGCGACAACCTTCTGCCTTTGTCCTAGTTTCCACTTTGACGTCGTGAAATTACGACGTCATAATTTTGCTACCAGTTCCACCTTCTGCCTCGGCCTCAACTTGACGTCGTGATTTCACTACCATTTTCCTCCTTCGTCGAGTCTTCACTCTGACGTCACAATTTCGCTACCATTTTCCTCCTCCGTCGAGTCTTCACTCCAACATTGTGATTTCGCAACGACGCGATTTTGCTACCAGCCTCCGCCTTCGCTCTGATTCCACCCTGACATCGTTATTTTGCAATGTCGCAAAATCACGACGTCGTGATTTTGCTACCGACTCCTGCCTTTACCCTGACTTCTTTTTGATGTCATGATTTCGCGACGTCACGATATCGTGACATCGTGATATCATGACAAACTCCTGCCTCTGCCCTGACTTCAACTTTATGTCATGATTTCGTGACGTCGCGATATCGTGACGTTGTGATATCGTGACCTCCCTGCTTCATGACCTTCTCTTCAATTTTATGTCACGATTTCACGACGTCACGATATCGTGACCAACTCCTGCCTTGTCAAAAGCTAAAAACTTAGAAAAAAAAAATTTGGCTCAAGATTGCGCTGCTGCCACCAGATGCTCCTACATCAGACAACTGGGGTTGATGGAGAAGTGATCCTCACTTTTGCACTATCTGGTTGCTACCTCCTGCAACATCTCCAAACATTCCTCTACCTCTGCAGACTGCTCCAACCCCTTCTTCTGGTCCACATAACTTTTGTCTTCCTCCAGACAGATTCTCCCACTACTGCATACTTCCTCATCTGCAGCCTACTTGCACTCCTCTTCTTGGCCAGTTAGATTTCTACCTTCTTCTAGGATCTTCTAGGAAGAAAGCAGAAATCTAACTGGCCAAGAAGAGGAGTGCAAGCAGGCTGCGATGAGGAAGTATGCAACAGTGGGAGAATCTGTCTGGAGGAAGACAGAAGTTATGTGGACCAGGAGAAGGGGTTGGAGCAGGCTGCAGAGGTAGAGGAATGTTTGGAGATGTTGCAGGAGGTAGCAACCAGACAGTGCAGAAGTGAGGATCACTTCTCCATCAACCCCAGTTGTCTGATGCAGGAGCATTCGGTGGCAGCAGTGCAGTCTTGTGTCAACAAATTTTTTTCTAAGTTTTTAGTCTTTGAAAAGGTAGGAGTTGGTCACGATATCGTGACGTCGCGATATCGCGATGTCGCGATATCGTGACGTCGCGATATCGCGACGTCACGATATCGCGACGTCGCGAAATCGTGACATAAAATTGAAGAGAAGGCCATGAAGCAGGGAGGTCAAGATATCGCGACGTCACGAAATCGTGACATAAAGTTGAAGTCGAGGCAGAGGCAGGAGTTTGTCATGATATCACAACGTCACAAAATTGCAACATCAAAAAGAAGTCAGGGTAAAGGCAGGAGTCGGTAGCAAAATTGTGACATCACGATTTTGCGACATCGCAAAATCGCAACGTCAATGTGGAATCAGGGCGAAGGCAGAGGCTGGTAGCGAAATCGTGACGTCATGATTTTGCGATGTCGTGAAATCACGACGTCGAAGTGAAGACTCTACGGAGGAGGAAAATGGTAACAAAATCATGACAGTGCAATATTGCGATGTTGCAAAATCACAACGTCAAAGTGAAGACTCGACGGAGGAGGAAAATGGTAGAAAAATCGTGATGTCGTGATTTTGTGATGTCACAAAATCACAACGTCGAGGTGAGGCCGAGACAAAAGGTGGAACTGGTAGTGAAATCACGACATCATGATTTTGCGACATCATAAAATTGTGACGTCAAAGTGGAAACTAGGACAAAGGCAGAAGGTTGTCGTGATATCGTGAAATAAAACAAATCAAACGACTCGAGGGCAAAATGGTCGCGATATCGCGACGTCGCAATGTCACGACTAAAAGGAGAAAGGAGCACAGGGAAGCTAAAATGTCACGATATCATGACAAAAAAAGAAGAATACGAAGAAGAAGGAAGAGATGGTGGGAAACCGCGACAGGCGGTATTTTCAGAGACCGTTCCAGAATGACACGTGGCACCAAGGTGTAATTAAGGTGGGTGATTACCCAGAAGCGCAGGAAATGAAAATGATGGATTGCACAGGGTAATCTGACAAGGAGTGGTGGTCATAATGAACTAACAGGAAGCAACAATTACAAGGGTCGTGCAGAGAGGAGCCTTTAATCGAGTTGGTGCTCCAATTTTTGTGTTGATGTTTCAGAGGGTCGAGGCCACTATGCAAACCCAGTCTTTGTAATAAATTGGGTTGGTGCCCTGGTTTGCATGACAGACATTTTAGAGGGTCGAGGCCTCTATAAAAACCCAGTTTCTGTAATAGTGCGGGGTGGTGGATTGAGGAAGATCGCACTTAGAGTGTGTGTGGGAGAAAACCAAGCCGAGCACTAGTTATTGTAAGCCTGCGGGCTGTTTCTGTAACTATTTTCAGATTAATGAATGAAAAAGTAGGGTTTGAGATCATGTGATTTTCCCGTCCGCCATCAAGATGTAAGAATTTTGATTGATTCAGGAGCTACTGATAGTTTTATTTCACCAAGCATTCTGAGAGACATACTAGAAAAACTTAGATTTATGGATAATGGGTGGAAGGTTGAGTATAATTCTAGGCAAACCTATATTGTAGATCAGTGTGTATTTGACCCTTAGATAATATTACCTTAGAGGTTTATTAGTTGGCATATTTATGTAGCACATCTACATGCCTTTGACATATTTTTGGGGTTTGATTGGCTCAAGGATCATAAGGCATTATTAAATTTCAAAAAAATATGGTTGGATTTCACTAACAAATCCAAGAAAAGAATTTGAATTTATTGTGTATGAGAGTGAGTGGAACCACACTTTATAACAACCATGTAGGTTAAAAGATCCATCAGGAAAGGAAGTAGTCTTTGTAGTCAAACTTAATAAGAAAGAGTGAAGAACACAAGCTTATACTGAGAGGGGGGGGTGAACAGTATAAGGCCGCTTTTTACTTTTTTCTTCAAATCAACTTTTAATCCAATATTATGCAGTGTACAAAAAGCAGTATCAATGGCAGTAATTAAAGCAATGCACAAAACACCATTCACAAAAGAGACACAACAATTTACGTGGTTCACCCAAAGTGGGCTACTCCATGGATAAAACTTTTCTCTAAAAGTTATATCATAGTTCTTTGGGAAACCTTCCCAATTACAAATTTTATGAACCTCTGCTCAAAGGAGATACCTTCCCCTAACTCTGCTCTGGTTGGTGATCCTCTAGAAGACCTCTGCCTCTTATGGCCTTAGCAAGTGGAGCTCTATCCACAAAAGACACCTATCTTCCCTGCTCTAGCTGGAGATCTCTGTCCTCACTCTATCACCTCAAAGCTAGTCCTCGAATTTGCACCAAAACACAGTCCTTCAATCTTGCACAAATGTCCTCTTCCTCTTTCTCTGGTCTGCACCAAACATAGTCCTTCGGTCTGGCACAAGTCTGTCCTCTTCCTCTTTCTTTTTTGTTACAGTCGCACTTGGTCAAAACCAACTTTTGCACTGGTCGCATAAACATAGTAGCACTCGATCAAATATCAACTTATGCACCTCTCTGCAAACACAGCAGCATAGTCTTCGCATACTCTGCTTCTCGAAGATCGAACTTCTCCCTAGTACTCTATCTATGAATATCACACTTCAAAACGCACACTTTGATCGATTCGACTCTACTCGCTCTCTTGCACAGAGTAGACTTCACTTGCACAAATTCAATACTCGCATTCGATACATTCAATCTCAAAATAGCCCTCCTTTTATAGAATAAATTTCATGATCAAAACTCTCAAACTTAGTTGGCTGTAATCCTCAAACTACGTCGGCTGCAAAACCCTACGTTGCGTCGGCCCAGATTTAACTCTGTCGGCTCAAAGTTAACTCTGCCCTTCAACCACCTCTGGTTCTGTAGATTTTCCTATGAAACTACAACATGTCATGATATCGTAACACCTTTGTCTACCGTACACCTTCTTTTGCCTGTTGTCATGAAATTGCAACATTTTTTGCCTTTGTCTACCTTGACTGCGTCCTTGTCGCAAAATTGCAACACTTTTATCTTTTGTTGATGTCATCTTCACTCCTGTCGTGAAATCGTGACACTTTAGTCTTCATTGCCTTCTTCTCTGCTTTTGTTGTGAAATCACGACACATCTGCTTATGCTGATGTCATATTTAACTCTGTTGTTAAATCATGACCCTTTTGTCTTCAAGGCCTTCCTCTCAGCTTCTATCGCAAAATCGTGACACTTCTCCTATAGAAGACCTGCTTCTAGTTTATGTCGTGAAATCGTGACTCTTTCACCATCTATACGCTTTTTTTTCAGCCTATCGCAAAATCGCTACAACTTCATTCACTAGCTTCTTCACTTCTGCCTATCGTGAAATCGTGACACTTTCTGCATCTGTACATTTTTCTTTCATCCTATCATGAAATTGTGACGCTTTTAGCTTCCAAAAGCTTTCCTTGCAACCTGTTGCGAAATCGTGAGGCTTCTCCTTTCAGACTCTTCCTTTTGCTACATGTCGCAAAATCACGACAGTTCTCACTTCGAGATTTTCAGCATGTCGTGAAATCACGATAGTCCTCAATTTGACCTCTATAGCATGTCGCAAAAATGTGATAGTCCTCACTTGGAACTTTGGATCATGTCATGAAATCGCGACAGTTCCTGAATAACTTTCTCTTCGATCTTGTTGCGAAATCACGATCGTTCACACTGTGGACTCTCTTTTCTGCATTATGTCGTGAAATCACGACACATTTTTGTCCGTACAACTTTCCTAGCAATGTGTCACGAAATCATGACACTTTTCCTTCTTTGCCTTCCTGCACTTTTTGAGTCACAAAAATGCGACATGTTGCGAAATCGCGACACTTTCCAAATTGCTCTCTTTCTCTGCCAACATGTCGCGAAATCGTGATAGTTTTTCCAGCTTCATCTCTGTCTTCCAGCGTGTCGTGAAATCATGACACTTTTGCTATAACTTTCTCTCTCCTCAAACATGTCACGAAATCATGATAATTTTTCCAGCACTTTCTCTCTCCTAAAACATGTCGCGAAATCATGACAGTTTTGCCAGCACTTTCTCTCTCCTAAAACATGTCACAAAATCGCGATAGTTTTTCCAGCCGCCTGCATAATTTTTCTTACTTGTCTTTTTCTTGATCTTTTGTAACTGGGCTACTCTGATCTTCTTGGAAACTCACCGTCCAAACTGAAACCTTCATCAAAACACATTCTTTGACATCAAACCAAATTGCTTCAAGACCTTCTTGACATCAATGACAACATCTACACTTAGAGCAAGGGCAATGTACCCAATGTACCCAAAATTGCCAACAATCTCCCCCTTTGTCATTGATGGCAAACCTTTACTGAAAACACTTCTCAAGAGCCAAAACTGAAACCAACTGTGCCCACAACTGAGAATCTGCCTTTGAAGTTTTTGCTTCCCCTGACTTGAAGCTCTCTTCTTCACTATGAAGCTCTCCCCCTTACTCATATCTCTCCCCCTTTGTCATCAATGGTAAAGGGTCACCTTTTGGGGCTTGGGACTAAGAATGAGCTTCTTAGCTTAGTCCCTCCCCCACCTCCTGATGATGTGATTTAAAACAAGGGTGGGAGTGAAACTCCCATTAGGCACTCATCATCATCAGTGTCTACAATTTCTTTGTCGGCCCTTCTCTTGAACTCTTTGTCAATTTTTTTGTTCTTGTCACTTTTCTTGTTCTTTTTCTCATCTCTTTTCTTGTCCACACCTTAATCCTTGGACCTATTTATACCACTGTTCCTGTTCCTGTACCTTGGAATATTAGCTCTGCATTTTCTGGCTGTGTGACCTGCATTGTTGCACTTATAACAAATAACAATATTATTTCTTTTAGGCATAGTTGTTCTTTGAATCCACTTGTTCTAACTAACCTAGTTCCTGTTATTTGCTTTGCAGAAAATTGCCTTGTGCCCGAACTGTTGACAAGAGTAGCAATACCCTTGAAAGAAATTATGGCCCCTAAAACTGTCATTTACTCTCTTCACTTGAGTCATGCAATGTATAGCCATGTGACCAAACCTATGACATGCAAAACATCTATCGTGAAATTTTCTTTTATTCGACCTCTTGGGTCCCGAAACCTTCTTCTTGGCATTCAGAATTATGTTTTCTATTTCTGTGCATTTATCACTTACGGACTCATGATCTGAAGTACTTTCTTCATCAGAACTCTCTTCCTTTTGAAATCTCTTGCTAGATTCCCCAACCTGTTCCTTGTGCGGCTCAACAAAACCGAGACCTGTTTTATCTGTTGGTTTTCTTTGACCTTTGATGAGAGACTTAACCATTTTGGAGATTTCTTGAAACCTGTATAGTTTATCCTTGTATTTTTTAGTTTCCTCTTCCAAAGAAGCCATTTCTTGTTCTAACTCACTATACTCCAAAATCTTAGAATCTAACTCATTCTTGAGTTCTTGTGTCTTAGCCATAGAGATGTCAAGACTTTCTATAAGCTCATCTCTCTCCATACAACATTCATCTAACTTATCCTTGAGTCTAGCATTCTTCTTTCTTTCCTTTTTCAAAACACTAAGAGCATTAGTAAGTTCACATTCAAGATCCTCTATTTGATTGCATTTTGAATTATCAAGGCCTTTTTCAGATTTCTTATCACTAGAGGTGCAACCCTTTTCAAAAACCATACATGCATCTTCATTGTAGTTTTCTGAAGCATCCTCATACATACTAGCAACCAAATCATTATTTTTGCAATTATCCTCAAGGTGCCCAAAATTTCCACATCTAAAACATTTCATGACAATGAATTTATGTTTTGGTTCTTCCTCCTTTTCTAAAATGAACAGCATCTCATTTTCATTATCACTAGAAGAGCTTTCACTATCACTGCTAGAACACTTACTTTCTTTGTCTAGGTAGAAGCTCTTCTTGTGTTTGTGAGAATGCCTCTTTCCATGATTGTTGTACTCATATTTGATCTTCCTGTGATGCTTGTGCTTTTTAGAATTATTACTCTTAGAATCCTCTATATCTTCATCACTTTAATTCTTTGAAACAATACAGTCAGTAGCATAATGACCACACTTCCCACAGTTGAAACATCTTATGTTTTTCATGCTCTTATGCTTTCTGGAAAACTTGCCTTTCTTGCTATAATATGCCTCTTCATCACTAGAGGACTCATCACTCTCTTGAATCTGTTTTCTCTTTGATTTCTTGGTAGCTTTGAAGGCTGCCTCTTTCTTGACATCAACTTTCACTTGAGTTCTCAGCTCAAATGTTGCAAGTATACTATGGAGCTCATCCTTTTTCAATTTATCTAGATCTTTAGCTTCCTCAATGGCAGAAATATTTTCACTAAATCTATTAGGAAGAGATCTTAAAATCTTATCACACACATCATTTTCAGCAAGTTCAAGACCTAATTCTTTCATGGAGTTAACAATATCATCCATACAAAGCATATAGTCACTGATATTTTCATCATCATTCATTTTTATTTGTTCAAACATACCTTTGAAATATCTCAACTTTGCCTTTCTGACATTTGCATCACCTGTGTGAACCACTTGCAACTGTTTCCACATTTCACTAGTTGTCTTGCAGTGAATCACCTTGGTAAGATCTACTTTCTGTAAGCCTTTCAGGATTGCATTCATAGATTTTGAATTGTTGTGATGTAGGAGCCTATCTTCTTTAGTGTATGGACCATTTACAAGGATAGTGTACCCATCTTCAATTACTTCGGATACCTCATTACCAAGTGCCATTAGATAAACCTTCATTCTAGCACTCCACGGACCAAAATCTGATCCATCAAGGATAGGTGCTTGCATTGCCACTTGAATAATCCATTGTGTTCTTAATCGGTTCTTCCTTCAAGCTGTTAAACCTTTTCGAAGGAACCCGCTCTGATACCAATTGAAGAACACAAGCTTATACTGAGAGGGGGGTGAACAGTATAAGGCCGCTTTTTGCTTTTTCCTTCAAATCAACTTTTAATCCAATATTATGCAGTGTATAGAAAGTAGTATCAATGGCAGTAATTAAAGCAATGCACAAAAAACCATTCACAAAAGAGACACAGCAATTTATGTGGTTCACCCAAAGCGGGTTGCTCCATGGATAAAACTTTTCTCTAAAAGTTATATCACAGTTCTTTGGGAAACCTTCCCAATTACAAAGTTTATGAGCCTCTGCTCAACGGAGATACCTTCCCCTAACTCTACTCTGGTTGGTGATCCTCTAGAATACCTCTGCCTCTTCTGCCCTTAGCAAGTGGAACTCTATCCACAGAAGAGACCTGTCTTCCCTACTTTGGCTAGAGACCTTTGTCCTCACTCTATCACCTCAAAGCTGGTCCTCGAATTTGCACCAAAACATAGTCCTTCGGTCTTGCACAAATGTCCTCTTCCTCTTTCTCTGGTCTACACCAAACACAGTCCTTCGGTCTGGCACAATTCTTTCCTCTTCCTCTTTCTTTTTTGTTACAGTCGCACTTGGTCAAAACCAACTTTTGCATTGGTCACGTAAACACAGCAGCACTCGATCAAATATCAACTTATGCACCTCTACACAAACACAGTAGCACAGTATTTGCACACTCTGCTTCTTGATGATCAAACTTCTCTCCCCAGTACTCTATCTACAAATATCACACTTCAAAATGCACACTTCGATCAATTCAACTCGACTCGCTCTCTTGCGCACAACAAACTTCACTTGCACAAATTCAATACCTGCATTTGATACATTCAATCTCAAAATAGCCCTCCTTTTATAGAATAAATTTCATGATCAAAACTCTCAAACTTAGTCGGTTGTAACCCTCAAACTACATCGGCTGCAAAACCCTATGCTACGTCGGCCCAGATTTAACTCTGTCGGCTCAAAGTTAACTCTGTCCTTCAATCGCCTCTAGTTCTATAGCTTTTCCTGTGAAACTACAACATGTCGTGATATCGTGACACCTTTGCCTGTCGTACACCTTCTTTTGCCTATTGTTACGAAATCATGACACTTTTTGCCTTTGTCTGCCTTGACTGCGTCCTTTTCATGAAATCGTGACACTTCTATATTTTGTTGACGTCATCTTCACTCCTGTCACGAAATCGTGACACTTTAGTCTTCATTGCCTTCTTCTACTTTTGTCACGAAATTGCGACACATCTGCTTATGCTGACGTCATCTTTAACTCTATCACGAAATCATGACCCTTTTGTCTTCAAGGCCTTCCTCTCAGCTTCTGTCGTGAAATCATGACACTTCTCCTATAGAAGACCTACTTCCAGTTTATGTCATGAAATCGTGACTCTTTCACCATCCGTACGCTTTTCTTTCAGCCTATCGCAAAATTGCTACAACTTCATCCGTTGGCTTCTTCACTTTTGCCTGTTACGAAATCATGACACTTTCTGCATCCGTACATTTTTCTTTCATCCTGTCATGAAAAAATGATGCTTTCAGCTTTTGAAAGCTTTCCTTGCAACCTGTCGTGAAATCATGATGCTTCTCCTTTCAGACTCTTCCTTTTGCTGCATGTCACAAAATCATGACAGTTCTCACTTCGAGCTTTTCAGCATGTCGCAAAATCACGACAGTCCTCAACTTGACCTCTATAGCATGTCATGAAAACGCGATAGTCCTCACTTGGAACTTTGCATCATGTCACAAAATCGTGACAGTTCCTGAATAACTTTCTCTCTCTTCGATCTTGTCGTGAAATCGTGACCGTTCACACTGTGGACTCTCTTTTCTGCATTATGTCACAAAATCGTGACACCTTTTTGTCTGTACAACTTTCCTGGCAATGTGTCGCAAAATCATGACACTTTTACTTCTCTGCCTTCTTGCACTTTTCGAGTCATGAAAATGCGACATGTCGCGAAATCATGACACTTTCCAACTTGCTCTCTTTCTCTGCCGACATGTCATGAAATCGCGATAGTTTTGTCAGCTTTGTCTCTATCTTCCAGTGTGTTGTGAAATCGTGACACTTTTGCTAGAACTTTCTCTCTCCTCAAACATGTTGCGAAATCGTGACAGTTTTGCCAGCACTTTCTCTCTCCTAAAACATGTCGCGAAATCACGATAGTTTTGCCAGCACTTTCTCTCTCCTAAAACATGTCGCGAAATCATGACAATTTTTCCAACCGCCTGCATACTTTTTCTTACTTGTCTTTTTCTTGATCTTTTGCAACTGGGCTACTCTGATCTTCTTGGAAACTCACTGTCCAAACTGAAACCTTCATCAAAACACATTCTTTGACATCAAACCAAATTTCTTCAAGACCTTCTTGACATCAATGACAACATCTACACTTAGAGCAAAGGCAATGTACCCAAGGTACCCAAAATT